>JAKCPI010000396.1:0-19890 GCA_023213315.1 Euborellia annulipes | reverse complement strand
ATTGTACAAGATGGCGGCTACCTGGCATTTGAGCCTTATGGCAGGTAGCCGCCATATACCAATACAATACCTTTTACCTTTAACTGCACGGTATACTCTTTAAATAATCAGGGGCTCTTAAAATAAATGCTGGTCTTACTTTTACGTTATTCCGCCAAGAAAGCACGTTCAAAAAAGAAGTGCCTCGTAGTGTTTCCAAGATAATCTGAAGTATACTTCATCAATGATGACCAGGTGTAGATGATGATCTATAAACAAAAAAAAAAAAAAAAATTGGTAAAGGCTTATTTTTTTAAGGGAAAGGCTTTAATTCGGTCTTAAAATTCTATTTGATTGCTTATTACAATATTATCTTTATTTAATTTAAGGACCCTACACACGGGCCGACCTGACTGCCGTAGCTGATAAGATGGACCCGACCGGTCAGGCCTTGGCACGCACCAACCAATCAGGCCAACCACCAACATCAGATCAGTCTTGAACAATCGCTTAAGGTGTAAAGAAGTATTTTAAAATGGCTCCTTATATATCTAAATCTCAAAAATCTGGTGTGACTGGCGCACAGCACACAACTTTCTCTTACCCTTCGGTAAGAGAAAGTTGTGCACTGTGCTGGTCACACCAGATTTTTTGTGTCGAGATATATTTAGTTTTCCATAGCACCTTAGTTTCAAACTTGCATTTTAAATGTTTATTGCTTGAAATAAACTATGGTTATTTTTCAAAATTTTAATCTCATATTTGGACATTTTATACACAATATAGAATCGTAAATAAATACAAAATTTCATAAGAATTGGAAAAAAAAAATTTTAAATGCGTAAAAAGTTCCAAAGGGGACCCCCTTTTGAATCGAAATTAACATACAAATCCCTATAGGAAATTAACATTGGTCAAATGCGAAGATAAGGTAGAAAAATTTAAAACGCGTAGAAAGAGAGAAGATAGTTTTGTGAGAGAGAGAGATATGTTTTCTCCGAAAAAAAAAAATGGGCGTTTAAATAATAATTGATTTTTAATCTAATAAAAAGAAAAAGATTTAAATTCGGTTACCATGGCAACCATTTATTTCTCCTATCTTTCCTTTGAAGCACAAGAGTAAAGTGTGCTTCAAACAATTTTGAGGGCAAAACGAGAATATACATTTGAAAGAGCATCTAAAAAATAATTGATTTTTGAATTTTAATCAAAATCGTTAGAGCGAATTTTGAGAAAATCGAAAAAAACTGAAAAAGTACATCAGTAAAGTACTAGTACTTTTTGGCCGATTTTGATTAAAAGCTTATTTTGTCGGTCCCGGGGGTGTTTAACTTAAATATAAAATTTCAGCCTCCTAGCTCAATTCCTTCATGCTTAAAATTGAACACACACACACAGACAGACAGACAGACAGACAGACAGACAGACAGACAGACAGACCATGTCGCGAAAACCACTTTTTTGGATTCAGGGGACCTCAAAACGTGAAGATCCATCAAAATCTCGACATCGAATTTTTGACATGAAACCAATACTTTCTCTCTCTATATATTTCATATATAGGGTACGAGAAAGTAAAAAATAGGCTTAGTTATGATTCCCAGAGAAGCTTCTGGCATCCATTTCTTAAAAATTTTTGATAATTCATTTAAACAATGATTTCTCCGGTCCCTCTTGCAATAATTCGGTTCCTAGATATCCCACAGACACCTGCACTCTCTCCAAATACCTCCTTAATTACCGATTGTTCAGCTTCCGTAACAGAGGCCACAGTGTTAAATTAATGACTGACGAAAGCAGAGTGAAAGGGAAATCAGGCCAACCGAGCGCGCTACACACGTCTTGATTTGTCAGGGAAAGGAGTGGGGGAGGTTCGCTGTTGGATGGTTCGACCCACACAACAGCCAACTTGTCAGGCCTGACAGGTTGGGTGACCCAACCGGCCTATACACATCCCAACCGTAAAGGCCTGACTAGTTTGCCCGGCCAGTGGGTCTGGCAAATCAGGCCGTGTGTAGGGCCCTTTAATCTTATATCAGCATCTCTCTCTCTACTTTATATGTTTGTTTGTTTTTTTAATACAATTTTAAAATATATAAAAAGTTATAAAATAAGTTATATTATATAGTAAAATGAAAAGAATAATTTATTTAAATTGATACAATCAAGTAATGTAATGGAAATTAATTTGGTCGGCTATTTTCTTTTTAGATTTCCTCAAACCTCTCTGCTTCTTAATTCTACTGCATTAGGGGTGAGTGCTGAATGTGCCCATAGATTTACCGGGCGTGGGTTGGTCGATTTCAGCTCCCCGACTCCAAAAACAGACGACTTTAATCTCGAAGCTATTAGCTAAATGCAGCTATTTTGAGGGTCTCTCACTTAGCGAAAGAGAGTGGGATGGGTCATATAAATAGCCTTCGTTCAACAGCAGCAACAACAACAACAACACGAAAAGGAAGACAACCCCTTCTAGTCTCTAGCTCCCGCCTCCCTTTCCCCCTTTCAAGCATTTCCGACAAAACGAAAAAGCTTTAACGAGGGAGAGGATTTTCTCCCATTGCAAACTTTCAACAGGAGAGGATTACACAATCCAAATTATCCTCTGTCGGGCTTTAGTTAATTTTAGATTAGATCATTAAATTGCTTTTTAAAAAGATCATTCAATAACAAAATATCAATATTTGTGAGATAGTGAATTATAGGTTGTAGGTGGAGTAAAAAAAGAGAGCAGCTATTGATATTTCTATTATTAGTAATTCCTGCTTGGTGACTTTTCGGTCCCTATTAGGACCATATTCAGAGTATAAGGACTTTAGTTATGATCACTCGAGTGACATTCCAATTTTCCTTCAATAATGTTATGCATATAATAATTTTACATTTTGAAGGAGACCCCATTGTGTGAATGTGACATCGGTGCTGTAGGGGATGTTGACCACGTCTTTTTGGAGTGTTCCAAAAATAAGAAGGCAGTTGACGAGTTTTTTTTTGAATATTGAGAGGGATCTTCCTCTAAACATGATAACTCTTTTGCAAGATGTCAAAAAGGGAAAAGCGATGGAAAAAATAGAAAAATTTTAAATTAAATCTAATATCTACATTTAAGAAGAAATGGCTCTATCAGACAAGTAACCACTTGAAGATTAAACAAACGAAATATAAGATAATTTTGGTAGTGATTATTCAATAAGAGCTGGCCGAATGGTTAAAATATCGAGGCCATTTAAATGAAAGAAGAAGTAGAATAATAATTTTACATAGATATTTTATAATGTTGTCGAAATATATATATCTATAATAGCCGAGAATGGATTTTATAAGCTTATAAGGCTTACCTATTAGGACTTGTTCTCACCGAGCTCGGCAGGTATGGATTTAGTTCAAATGGGTTAGAGGACGTTTGTATCGCAACTATTTCAAAAAAGTTTTAATAACAAGTGCTAAATAAAGAGAAGTAACCAGCCTTAATGTTCCTTATCATCAAAAAAATATGGTGTGATAAGCCCAGAACACAACTTTGTATTATCGAAGGTAAAAGAAAATCGTATACTGTTCGACCAGTTAGGCTGGTTTCACACACATTCGAGAGCAACTACAGTAGTTGAATACACTAGCTGACTCAACTAGGTGCCTGGAAATTGACTGCCGTCGTGTTCACTCGAGGCAACCAGAGTAATCAACTGCTCTTCCCGCCACGAGGAGTCAGTCGGTACTTATTTAGAACTCCGAGGAATATATCAATATATTATAATAATATATTTTTGCCAGATCCCGCAAGGCATTGTTTCTTGTAATTTGGTCCCAATATTCTTTCTATATACCTGTAAAATTTTGAATTTTAAACATGAAATATAAGTAAGTAAATGTTCGAAATATAATATGGCATTGCCCGCCACCTGGTGTCCCTTCCAAAAAACTGAAGGCTCCACCTTTTTTATCAAATCGCCGAAAAGGCAAATTAATATATTAATAGTTAGTTCCTAATCTATCATCGACTCGGAAGCATTTCGCCAAGGCGCAGCGCAGCGGTTAAAGTGCAGGCTTCCACTATATCGGCAGAAAAGGTAAGGAGTCTTCAAATCTCCAACATCCGAAATGTTAAAGTAAAAAATAAATGATATCGCTACATCCTGTTACATCCAAATCGGAGTTTGATTGCGTACGAGATCGATAAAACACTCTATATCAAAGTATTTTTCATCCATGTTCTAAGGGATCCGCTAGGCAACTAGTTGACTTAAGTGAAAACCCCAATTGCGCGTAGTGCATTTTTAGTTGAATTGAGTTGATTCAACCAGTGGTGAGAAGAACATGACCGGCACATGTGCCTGGCGAGAATCCTCCAGGGGGAAAAGTTGACTGGGTGTGAAAGGGGCCAGACGAATTCCATTCATTTTCTACAGATGTTGCACCCCCGTTGCATTTGCCCGGTCAACTAGTGTAGTCAACTAGTTGCCTCGAAATAAATTATTCTGAATCTGATGCTTGATTGGTAAAGTAACAATTTAATTATAAAAAAAAAAAAACATTTTAGATTTAGATGCCAAACATTCTAATTGACCTAGATTCAAATATATACCTTCCTAGAATAACCATCTAATTTAGTAGAGCCTCAAGGCATCGACAGGTGACAAGTAATGTATCAATAAAGGAAATGCTTTCTCATGGATCAATTTGTCATACATATTTCAGTATTTAAATAACTCATTTATATTTTAAATTAAATTTATAGAATTAAATAAGCCTACGTTTTTGCTCTCATTTAAATTTTTCAAGCATGTTTAATATGTTTCTCTAAATTAAATTAATTCCAGTAGCTAATTTTCAAATGAGATAAATTCTTTCATTCCTGCAATATAATAGAATCATTTAAGATCAACAAGTGGGTGATAAAATTTTTTATGAATTAAATCTTATCTAATTAATTTGATTATTATTATTATTATGATCATCAAAAGGCTTTAGCTAACATTAAAGTTTAACAGGAGGGATTGGAAGGATGAGGGGCTTAAGTGGATAACGGTGTTTAAAATCCAATGTCAATTATCAATTATCGGGGCATCGCTTCACTCCAAATTCCCTGTCTCTCCTACGAATAAATTAAATTCATTAAGATATTGGATTAAAATCAAATCATATTCTAAGTGTTCCTTTAAGCATAATTTTGGAATTAGTAAAATATTCAAATAGTTATTATTAGGCTATTATTTAAAGTGATTTTTTGATTATTAAAATCATTAAATCTTTTGCTATTAGGATCCTAATTATTAGTAATAATATGCTAATTATTAATACTAGGCCTAATTAAAAAATCTGGTGTGACTGATCACAGAGCACACCACTTTCTCTTAGCTTCGGTAATTGAAAGTTGGGTTTTGTGCTTGTCACACCAGATTTTTGTGTAGACATATATTTAGTTTCTGGCAGTAGTCACAATAGAATTTAAAATTTATAAACAAAGTAAAATATTTATTTATATATGGTTACTTATTTTTCTTATCTTTCCTATTAAGTAGGCCTACAATAATAAAGCGTGCTTCAAACAATTTTGAGGGCAAAATGAATTAATTGATTTATGCATTTAATTTTGTTATGGCTTAAGAAAATCGAAAAAAACTGAAAAAGTATATATTCTTTTGCCGAATTTATTTTAAAGCTATTTTCTCGCGCCAGAATTTTATTTACATGATTTTAATTTCTGACCTCTGTTTGTTCATATATCCAATTTTGGTCTCCAGGATTTTATTTATTCATCCTTCTCACTATTATCCACCAGGCTGCTTCAATCTTCATCGAAAAACAAGTCAAAAGTGCCGGGATTTGTCAAAGTATATTGAAATAAGTCCATATACAAATTGTATGCGCGACAAGCAAAGTAACATGAAAGCGCATACCAAATGTCAGAGCAGTAATGTGAGATTTGTCAAATATACAAGAATCTCATACAAATACTGGTATACTGGGTATGTGCCAAATGTAAACTAGTCCTAATTCAATATTTTGTTAAAGTTACACATGGATGTCTCACCAAAAGATGACAAAAAATTTTTACGGCGTTCTTATTCTTGCGCAATTTTTGCTCACCATAGTGATTTGATCCGACCCAGCCTATTGTGCATCGGGTCTTAGGGCAGTCACAGAACAAGACCATTAAACTAGAGGTATTTATAAATTAAGAGTAAAACTTACTCTGCTTTAAAATCAAATGGATTAATTATGTGAAAAGTAGAAAAAAAAGTTTTTATCATTTTAAAGAAAATTCTTTTTCATCTCATGTCTATCTTTCTCTCTCTCTCTCTCTCCCAAAATAAATTTTCCTCATATACATTCCCTTTTTCTTTCTACACTACTCTTTACTCCGGGCGTTTTTCTTTAACAAGATAATTAGCAGCCTATCTATTTAACTCGAAAGAAGGTCTGAGAAAAAAAATAAAATAAAATAAAACAGAGTGCGAGATATTTTTTAGTCAGGTTAGAAGGAGATAATTCGAAAAAGAGATCTCTTTCCTTCTCCCCTAGCATCTCTCTTGCTTTTTGAAATTCATTTCTTTTTATTCATTTGCAATTCGAAACGAAATATATTTATATATATTTTAAAAGAGATCTCAAGGGGATGAAAATTAGCCATTTGATCGTAATTTATTTCCAACCAATAAAAAGAATGATCTGATTTGAAATTCATGAAGCCATCATTATATTAAAAAAAAAGTAAAAGTATATTTAAAGGAATTTATCGGCATCTTCAATTGATGAAAGGGTTTTGAATTCATATTAGGGACCATTCAAGTATTTTCACAAGGAAATTTTTTTCGATTAACTGATTAACAATATAAGCAACATAAGCAAATTGAATAGTAATAAATTTAGTAAGAGTGTAACAAAGAATAAAATCATCCTCTTTTTCTCTCGCCACTTCAATTTATTGCAAATTTTTCGGTCCCTCCACAGTGTATATATGAAAATTCTGAGAGAGATTGTCACAAATTTATATTAATAAAATACTGGTAAGAAAAGACGAGACTCGTAGCCCATGTGCAGGGCCGCAGACAGGGGGCTATACCCCGGGGCCCGGGCCCCTCGAGGGGGCCCCGGCCCATTGCGCTCCCACCTTAAAATTCTAATAAAAAAATAATTTTCATGGTTAAAATTTCAATTAAAAAAATAAAATCATTTTCTTGAAATTTTATTTCCTCAGGAGGCCCGGGCCCTTAAGCTCAAATCTTAAAATTTCAATTTAAAAAAATCATTTTCTTGAAATTTTATTTCTTAGGGGGCCTTTTAACCTCAAATCAAGTTTGATCTTTCCACGACTCAGGATAGCTAAAAAAGCAGATTTCAGTGGCTAATTTTCAAAAAATTTTCCATACCCCCAGATTCCCCCGGAAATCCTCTGTCCGGATCTCGATGAAATATTGTAACTCTTTGTTTAGGAAATTTTGAAAATTTTTAATTAACTTAATTTACAAGATTATTATTTGTAAGCTATGTATAAACAATAAATATTTCAAAGTTGTGTTAAAAACTGTGTAAAAAATTGTTGGCATGAAGGCCACAATAGCCCTTTATATACTAAAAAAACATTAGTTTTTTTTTTTTTTTTTTGGGAGGGGCCCGTATTAGTAAGTAGCCCCGGGGCCCGTCAAGTCTGTCTGCGGCCCTGCCCATGTGTTCTAAATTTTCTAAAATATTTTATAAATTTGTCACAATTTCTGTTCATATATCTACTGAAGATGATCCCTGTAGAGCAGGATGGAATACCCCCCAACGGGAATGGAGGTCCTGGGGTCCTCCCCGAAAATTTTTTTTCAAATTTTATGTATCTAAAAACATTTTTAAACCCCTAAACAATCCTGAAATATTTTAGAGTAGTGCTAAAACTCTAGATAATTTCAGTGAGGGGGAGCAGGCCCCTCAACGGGGAGGGGGCCTAGATACGCCACTGTATCATATGAGTTTTGACATGCTCGCTGTAGAGGGATCGAAATAAATTTAACTGCGCAAAGTAGAGAGAAGAAGCTGGATTTATTCTCCTTAACTTAGTAATAATCTCTTAAATTTATATACCGAATAATATGAATATTATTCGATAAAATAAATTCGGAAAGGTTAATTGTTGTATTATTACAAACAGAATATATAATTGCCATTTTTAATCAATTTTTGGTAAATTGTTTAAAAAAGTACATAATAAAAACATTCACTGGCAAGACTAAACACACTACAGTAGGACCAGAAAAGGGGACATCAGCAGCCAGCGCAGCTTTCTGTTTCTTGCTTTCTCTGGTAACCTATTACTGTCGACTCATTCAATCTTCAGAAAATATTCTGAACGCAGTTTTCAATCTTCAATCATGGAAAAATAATCCATTTATTTATCAAACTAGATACAACGTAGTCTTATTTTCTTTTTAACAAAAATAGGCCTACCTTTTATATTTTTACTAAAGCGAATTAAATAAATAAATTTAAAATTTAGATAACTAAATCAACATAAGAGATAGTCGCTTAAATGAATAGAGAAAATACAGACCAGACCTGACTACGATACGAGGGAAAATTATTTTTTGTCTCATCTGATTGTTCACTTAAATTAATTTTAATATTTATTTACATTTTAAACATTAAAAGAATATGAATGAAAATTATCTTTTTCATTTATCTTTGAATAGAGAACAGAGAAAATTAAATGATAGGTATCTTCAAGAAGAAAATACTTAATATTTGAAATTTATGTACAAAATTTTTATATTTAAAACATATCTGCCGTTATCTTTTTATTAAGTTTATAAAATATATGACCAGAGCGAGTAGGCTAACATTTAATTAATTAGTAATTCATTAGGTAGAAAGTACACTTTGACATATTGTAATTATAGGGAAGTTTACATTGGTGACTTGATTCTCAAAGAGAGAGGGGGTTGGGGTGGCTTTTTGTGGAGATCGATGCTCTGCTCCTCTCTCTCTCTCACGAAGACCCATTTATCCCAAAGGAATGGATGTATATGGGCAAAAGGCCAGCGAGCCAGGCCAGCAGCTAGTAAGGAGGGTTTAAGGTTTAAGGTCATAGAACTGGGTTGCGAAAAATTTTTATAATACTTTAGAAATATAAAACACTAAGTTAGATATTTTACTTATCTTTTGTGCAATAAAATAATTATTTATTTTCATAAATAACGGCAATTGCAAGGAGTAGGGGCTGAATGTATAATTAATAATGAGAAGAAATAAGGCAGCAGAAAGGAAATAAAGAAAAAGTATTCTTCTTTAAAGGAGCTACGGGAGCGAAGGTGTTACGCATGTTTTTCCCGGGCTTGTGTGTCATAAAAAGTATGCCCAAATATCAAGTAATTCAAAAATTTGCCAAGAGATGTCAAAATGGTAGCTAATAATATTTAATGCATTTGGTTGATTTTCATTGATCTTTTAACAATAAATACTTTATAAATCTTATTATATATTATGTATCTTTTATAAAAGCATAAAAATATATAAATATAGGCCAGATATAGGCCAAAAGGGGATCAGCTGTTAGACAAGCCTGCCATCGATTGCAAGAGTGCTGAACTAATTTGACAGTTGAATTTTAAATAAATCATCTAAGCTTATTTTAAAACTTTCTGAATTCCCCAATATTTGATTAATAATACACAATAAACTTCATTTTTAAATTTAAAAAAAATTAAAGATTATCCACCTGGGACAGATTGTTTTAAATTCCTTGTGAAAATTCGATGTCGAGATTTTGATGGATCTTCACGTTTTGAGGTCCCCTGAATCCAAAAAAGTGGTTTTCGCGACATGGTCTGTCTGTGTGTGTGTGTGTGTGTGTGGGTGGGTGTGTGTGTGTTTCAATTTTAAGCACGAAGGAATTGAGCTAGGGAGGTTGAAATTTTATATTTAAGTTAAACACCCCCGGGACCGGAAAAATAAGCTTTTAATCAAAATCGGCCAAGAGTACTAGTACTTTACTGATGTACTTTTTCAGTTTTTTTCGATTTTCTCAAAATTCGCTCTAACGATTTTGATTAAAATTCAAAACTCATTATTTTTTAGACTCTTTCAAATGTATATTCTCTTTTTACCTCAAAATTGCTTGAAGCACCCCTTACTCTTGTGTTCATAGGAACGATAGGAGCAATGGTTGCCATTGTAACAAAATATAAATATTTTCCCATACTTATAAATTATAACATCTGAATTCAAATATTCCTTACCCGGGCTAAATCTAGCGACACAAAAAATCTGGACAAGACAGTACACAACTTTCGAACCGAATGGTGTTTTTTGTATTTGCTTGATAACAAAAAAATTAATTACGATAATTTTTTAATAAGTCAATAAAAAAATTATAGCTCGATGTCCCCCCAATAATCTCTTATGAATTTAATTCATTTAAAAAAACCCGCATTGAAAAATTCCTTATAATAGTCTAGTTTTTTATTTTAAAGTACGTTTAGACGTCGCTCCTGAACCCCCTTAAATGTCAACGTTTTGGCCGAAAATTTTTTAATTTTTTAGTATGAATTTATCATTTTCGCTTTTCAAATTGTGAATCTCCAGATGTAACACCAGTTGTGAATTGAATCTTAATTTATCTGACAAATGACTGACATAAACGTTAACTTTAATACAGTTATGGGCCGGATGATCACTTCTAATTAACTAGTTATCTAGCGGATATAGTTGACTTTAATTTTCGAGTCTTTTCACATCTAATTAATCTAATCATATGATTAAACAAAGGCCCAGATAACTAGCTAGGACTCAAAGTTTAGTATAAGGCTTAACTAAGGAGTGAAATTAGGAACATGACCTTTTTTATTTTTTAGAAATTTTTTGTTGTTTACAATATCGATAATTTGCTTTTGGTCTGTTAAATTTGCTAGATGATTAGAACTGATCATCCGGCCCTAAACCGAAAAGTAATTTATTAATAATAATATGACAACCAATATATATTTCTCTAAATGTATGTTATCGATAGTCTGTCTTTTAGGCGAAAATTAAAATTCTTTATCCTCACTATCGTCATTTCCTCTGTTCTATAAATAAATAAAAGACCCTTCCGTCTCTTTTTGTAGAATTCTGAAAAATAGTAGTATTTTTTACTGCATTTTAAAAACATCATTGTTAAAATATTCTCGTTTAGATATGTTTGTATTTTGAAAAAGTCATTAAGATTTTTCTACTATATACCCCTTTCTTTTGACGAAAGAGAAAAAAAAAAATAAAAATTGAAATAAAAGAGATTTATGATTTAATAACAAAATATAATAGAATGTTACTTCAGTTCAGTATTCTTCTTTGTTTTTTAGTTTTCAAAAAAAAAGGCTTTTTTTTAATTAACGGAATAAATTAGCAATTAATTTAAATAATTAAAAAAAAAAGAGAAACAAAATAAAAAGGGCTTTGTCCCCCTTAAAGGTCTTTATTTAATTCCAAATGGCCTTTTTTTCGAATCTGAAATCGTTCGCTATCCATTTCGTTACTGAAAATTCTACCCTATTGATTTCTTGATGGTTTGTGCAAATTTAACATTGAACATACACCTGTTTGTGACGTTTGTCTGCCAATGACATCAGCAAACAGTCAAGTACTTATTGAGTTGAATGGGGTGAGATAATAGGCTAGGTAGAGTGAGCGAGAGAGAGTACAGTGTACATATTAAACCCCTTCCATTCGTAAGCAACATCCTCCCTCTCTCATTTATACACTCATTTATATCACATCACTACCATATGTGCATGTGATTATAATATTTTTTTTTTTTATTAAAGAAATAATTTTCAAAGATTTATGGGCAATGATAGTGAGTAAAGTTTTAAACCGTCCGCCCCCTCTTGAACTTTAATATTAAAGACTTTGATTTACATACATACGTCATACTCATGGAAATTTGCTAATTTATCATCAAAGATAACAGTGATTTTGGTGCTGGGGTATTTTGACCTATTCCTGGGTATATGGGAGGCCCTGGTTCCAAAAATGACATTACTTTTTCCTGATCAGCTTAATAAATTAAATAGCGCCACCAATTTTGAAATTTTTTTAAGGGTTATCCCTTAAAAGTTTGGGAAAATTTTTTTTTTAACTTTGGACAGCCCCCCCGGGGGGCGGGGCCCTCTTAATAGAATTTTTACCATCCATGAATGCAAAAAACATATACGACCGTATTTACGAGATTTTATAGTTCTTTAACTTTCCAAAAATCATCCATTGGTGAAAGTTAATTATTAACTAAATTATAAACAAAATAATTATCAAAGTTAGGTTTGTTAAAAATGAAAATAAAAAAATCTGGTGTGACTGGCGCACAGCACACAACTTTCTCTTACCTTCGGTAATCGAAAGTTGTGTACTGTGCTTGTCACACCAGATTTTTTGTGTCGACATGTATTTAGTTTCCGACAGTAGGGTACAATTGAATTCAAGATGTAAAATTTCCCCCGGGTTTATAAGTATGGCAAAATGTTTATATTTTGATACCATGGCAACCATTTCTCCTATCTTTTCTATGGAGTACAAGAGTAAAGTGGTCTTCAGAATATTTCAATCACAAAATGAGAATATACATTTTAAAGAGCAACTAAAAAATAGTTGATATATGAATTTAAAAAAAAATCGTTGGAGCAAATTTTGAGAAAATCGAAAAAAACTGAAAAAGTGAATCAGTAAAGTACTAGTACTTTTTGGTCGATTTTGTTCAAAAGCTTCGTGTCACGTCCCATGGGGGTGCCTAACTTAAATATAAAATTTCAACTTCCTAGCTCTTTTCGTTCTTGAGATATTTTGTTCACAGACACACACACACACACACAGACACATACACACAGACAGACCATGTCTCGAAAACCACTTTTTTGGATTCAGGGGACCTCAAAACGTGAAGATCCATCAAAATCTCGACATCGAATTTTTGACATGAATCCAATACTTTCTCTCTATATATATTACATATATACATAGGTAAAAGAAAGTAATAAAGGTGGTGTTTTGAATAGAATTGATGATAGAGCTACTATTTTTGGACATATAGATAACAATGAATTTTAACTTTGATAACTATTTTGTTAATAATTTTGATAATAATAAACCGATTTTCACCAATGAATGATTTTTGGAAAGTTGAAGAACTATACAATATTAGATAAGCTTATATATTGGTGTTTGCATTCAGGGAAGGTAAAAATTCTATTGATGGTGTTTAAAGGTGGAAAAAAAAAAACTGGAAAAAATTCGATTTTTCTAAACTTTTAGCCGTAGTTTGGACCACACCTCCGATTGGGCCGAAACTTCATATTTATATGTATTTCAACTATTTGCATATTTTTAAGGGTTAACGCCTTAAAGAAATCTAGAAAATTCAAAATTAGAGTCGCTTTGGAGCACATTTTTTATTAAAATTTAATTTTTTCTATAACTCTAAAAATCGAGATAATGGGAAAAAATTGATGGCATTTTTCATTCAAATCTGAGATGATTTGACATGGAATGACCCATATATAAATCTATTCTATTTTGCTAAACGGATGTAATTTTATGATTTTTATAAAAGTATATAATATATTTAAATTTACAACTACAATTTTTTCATCTTATCATAATAAATTCTTTCAAATTACAATCAACATATTTCTCTGTTTTGCATTTTTTTTCTAGTGAATTGACATAAATTTATATTTGGAGTGAAGCCGAGAAATAGCAATTTCTGCCTTGTAAAATGGGAATATTTTTCTTTCTCTATTCTTCTCTAAGGGATTTCGATTGTTTTTTTTCTCACTCTCTTCTCTCTCTCTTTCACTTTGACCTGAGAAAAATCTCCTGAGAATTTTCGATAAATAAAATCATGAATAATCCTTTCACTGATAATCTGGAATTGATTGTTTAGATAAACTTTGACAATAATTTAAACAAATTCAAGATAAAAGAATTGAAATTTTAATATCAAACTTTTAAAATTAATATCTATTTGAATGAATTTGTCAATTGTAAATATTCCGGTATTAACGACACGATAACGTATACATGGGCCAAATCGTCACCTACAAAATGAACCAGATGATTAATCACTACAATTATAACAAAGAATTGCCAGTCATCGAAATCGTTGATGAGCAATGCCAAAGCGCGGTTGAATTTAGGTTGGGTGGCCCGAAAAACAAGTGAGTGGAACGTCCCCCGGTAGCCAGTGGTATTAATTAAATTAAGATATTGTACAATTGAATCCTAATGGGCTCTTAAGCCGAAAAAGGAATTAAAAAAAAAAAACAAGCAAACCAATTCAACTCTTGAACATGACTGTATCGTAGAATTCATAACTATTCCTTATAACTAATAGATATGAAATCTATTGTTTAAATACAACAGCCACTTTAATTCTTCAAAAATATTCCTTATAACTGTATGATTATTTTCTGTCCATTTTTGTTCAGTGCACCAAATTTCTTTAATATTTCTATTTTCTTTTAAAATAATAATTTAATTAATTATTATAACCGCCTGTTAAAAATTTTATCTCTAGCTTAAAATTTTTTTATGGGAGTCATTTATGCATAAGATATTTAATTAATTTTACTCGCATCAATTTGCCTGATTTAATTGCTATTTATTAAAATAAAAAATCCTTGCTAATTTGTTTAATTTCCTTTGGGAAATTTTGGTTTTTCTAAAATTTATGTTTCTTCCCAAAGGAATTTCCTGTTACAAAAACGTTACTCACCCCAGCTATGAATAAGGATTAGTTAAGAATAGCGAAAAAGAGTTAATACAAAGCCTTAACAAAAGCAATTTAATGATTTTTTTGTAGCTGAATCTTTAAAAATAACAAAATCTAATTCGTTCTTGGATCTTTTTTTACAGATTGATTTACTTTTTACGGTCGGAGATAAATTATTTAAAAAAAAAAAAAAAATGTATAAGGGGGAGGCGGCCCCCCCCTGACGGAAAGCCCCCCCAAGGGGGGGCGTCTAGTTGGCTATAAAATAAAATCGTATTTTAAATATAGAGAAGAAAAACGAGCCCTTAAATGTCTCAATTAATATTAGGTAAAAATAGTCATGCACACCTGGTAGGGGAGACTCGGGCGTCAGATGAGGGCTTAATTCAAGGGAATAGGGCGCGATATCATTAAGAGTACAAAATGGAAATAAATATTTACATTTTCCACTAATAAATATACGAAAGTATAACATGTTAAGAAATATAAATATTGCACAAGTGCTTAAATTCTTTGTTTTTATCGGAGGTAGTGGGATTTTGGATTAATTGCTCTAGAACAGTGTTTCCCAACCTTTTCAAGTCCACGGCACCCCAAAGGTGCGTTAGGAATAATATTACACACTAGCGGCACCCTTCCTTTTTTTTCCCTATCAAATCGAAATTTTTTTCCACCCTGGGGCAAATTTTTTTCCTTGCGTGAAAATTATTTGACCTTTTTTTTGGCAAAGCTTAATTTTTTTCGATCTACGGAAAATTTTGCCGCTTCCATTTTGATCATTTGACCTTTTTTTTGAGCAAAACTTTATTTTTTCGCCTCTTTATTTTATTTTTTTTTATCTAAATATCTCGCGGCACCCCTTAGGCATTCTCGCGGCACCCTTGGGTGCCGGGGCACACCGTTGGGAACCACTGCTCTAGAACGTTTTGCTAAATATATCTTAATTTTAGCATTGGCTCTACTAAAGTAGCAAATAATAAGAAAATAAAGGGTCGGACTAAGCCGAGGGCACAACTTTGCCCACCCACTACTATTCAAGAGAAAAATATTGCCCCCCTTAGAACCCCCCTAATAGTCCGATGTTTATCATATTACATATCATTTTACTCGGGAGAAAGTCTAATTTCTGAATATATACAAAGAATTATAGGTTATGTAAGAAAAAATCTTGGTCCCCCCCCTAGAGCCCCTCCTAATGGTCCGAAGTTTACCAAAAGCTTTTCAGTTCTTGGCCCCTACCCCCTAGTTTATGTGTGCAAAATTTCAAAAAAATTGAACATATAGTTTTTGAGTTTTCGTTGACGAAAAAAATTACCAGACATACACACAGACCCACATACACACAAACAGTTACACAGACATTATTCCAAAAACTTTAAATGGATTCATGGGACCGAAAACGCATTTTGGCAGCTTCGGAAAAATTTCGATTTTTTTTACGATTACATTAACTTTACCTGCCCAACCTATGGTTGGTGGGCAAAGTTAAAAATCCATAGTGAGTGGGTCATTTGAATTGCCTACCTCCAGCAAAAGAAAAGCATTTATACAACTCAAGGAATTCATAAGCCATTCCACCAATCCCGTTTCTTTATATAAGGACATGTAATTAAACATCATAGGCCTAAATTAAAACAGTTTTTTATGCAAAAATTAAAAGAGTGTCGTCTATGTTTTGGAGTACCGTTTCTTGCTCTTCAAAAAATGAAATATTAAATAGGACCAGGGCTTCTTCTAGCTTTACGAAAACAGACTGGAGTTTTTTTTTTTGTGTCTTTTCCAATAGAGTCTTAAACAATTTACTATTCAAAAACAATTTCAAGCTGAGATGTTATATTAATAAGAGAATAGAAATGAGAGATGCAGCTAAGGTTATTTCTTTATTCGTTTAATTCACCCAGCTGAAGTTTCGGTTCCGGGTTTGAACAATCCTCAGAGCTGGCGAAAAGTCATTATAAAAGTGTTGGGATCTATATACGGGGGTGTGTGCTTTTTTATTAATTTTATTACGTATGTGTACGTGCAACTCAGCTTAGCCTGTACCTGAAATTGTCAGTAAAGGGTGTTGAAAATAAAAGAAATAAGAATTTTGTTAATAAAGATTTAATAAGTTATCTACTTCGCTTTAATTAGTTTGATTATTGATTAATTAAATGAGCAATGAGTGATTTGAATTTAATTTATACAACGAATTTTTTTATTAATTATTAAATATACTTTTTGCTATATTTATTTAGCATTTGCTGTATTCTGAGATTTCAAATAAAACTTATATCTAGGCTTATACTAGGGAAAGTTAATGACTATTCTTTTTATTAATTTATTTTAAGAGTTTGTATATCGTCACGTGAGATTGATTAATAATTTACGTGAGTTCGATATATGATCATATATTATTTTTGAACCTTTGTAATTTTTATTTAAGCGCTTTTTTTTTTTTATGAAATCAAACACTGGGGAACACAGGGGCAAATACGGACAACTTAGCTGGTTATTGAGAACGTTGATTAGTTTGAATGTTGCGGAATTGGAAGCTGCCTTGCCGTCGCTGCTCAGGTAATTAACGGTATGTGTATAATGGAGATTGCTCGCCTCTTCCTTCGGTTTTCTTTGATTGTAGGTTTTGTGATATATCTCTGGACCAGTTCAACAATTGGTCGCGTTTTTATTTTGATGGAAAAACGCACACTTTAAAGTTATATTCTTGCGGACTTTCAAAAGCTCCGTCTCGCTTGGTTGCTCAAGAGCGTCTCCTCTTCTCCTCGTGACTTGGCTTCCCCTTCGCCCAGACGCTTCCCCTCCATTGGGGTGGGGGTTCACCTTATGGAATTTATATTTTAATTTTTTCTTATTAAGAAGAAATTTTGATTTTTTTGTAAGTTAAAAATTCATTATTTTGTTATTTTAATTCACTTTTCTTTTAACTAATCTTCGTTTGTCCTTTTTCAGGTTCCTTTCAGTGTTAAAGGGGAGGGACATTCCCCCTACTCTCTTTTCTTCCAATCCACGCATCGCCGCACAAGGGGGGGGGAAAGGGTTGGGTGTTAATTTGATCACTTCCCTCAGTGTAATTTGATATAATTAAAATTAACTATTGTCATTATATTTTAAATAAATAATATAAACTTTTCACAAACATTGACTCGTTTCTATTCTATGTATAAAAAAATTTCCAGGTATATTTCCTTATCCCTTCTTGCACTCTCATGGGGCTTTATATATAACATCCCCCGACTCGAAGAGATTTTGTCGTCGGAGACAATGGACAAAATCTTTCCGGTTATCCTTGTCTATTATTTTTTTTTTTATATTACTTGTTAAAGAGTAATCAAGAATCTATATTTTAAAATTATATTTTTATTTTCTAATTGAATTTATACTTGTATACACTATTGGCTGAGGATTCAGAGCCGACACTCCCACCACAATGCCTCTCCTTTTCGTTCACGCTTCAGAACGAACACCCCCAACCGTATACTCAATTACCGGTATACAGTAGCTTACTCATATAGATTTTGGTTGGATAGGCCCACTTTTAGTGTTTTGGTATCCAATTCCCTCACTTTACCACATAGCTTCCACTTTTCTCCCACATAGCTTCGTAAATTGGGTTTAGGGTGCCTTCTTCGCTTCCCTACCCGAATAGAACAATTTTTTTTATTTATAGGGTTATATATATTTTTATTTTTTATTTATTTATAATATTTTGTTTTCTTCGCCACTTAGGCCGTGAACAATGTCACCTTCTATTTACTCCTCGGAATTTGGATCCAGTACTATTTTATGGCAACCTTCCTTCCCAAACATCTATCATAATTCTAAACTGACTGATTCCCCATCATCAAGTTCTAAACAGCAATTCATTTATTCTTTCCTTACGTGACTTCCAACAAGAAACACAGCGGAGAAATATCCCCCTTCATCACTCAGACAATATTCCTGTTTTTCATTTAAAATATTTTATTTTTTTTTTATTTATTAATTAGTATTTAAAAATTTTTTTTTTTGATTACTTGATTTCTCTTTTACAATTTCTTTCTCCTCTTTTCTGACTTTGTCAAATGAATTTTAATTTGTTAACACATTTTCTCCTCCCTCTCTTATTAATGAAATTTTTTTTTTTTTTAATATTTAATATTTATTTATTTTATTATTTTTAAATTTTTTTTTTTTATTATTATTATAACAATTATTTATTTTTTAATTTATACAACGAATTTTATTAATTATTACAATTATTGGTTATTTTTCGTTTAGTAATATATAAAATTTTTTATCACAAATTATTAGGGAGTTTTTTCTAAATATAAAAATAAATTATTTTTTATAGATTTAACATTTTATATTTCATTGAGAGAGTTTTCCTTTTCCATTCATTTATCTAGCAAGATTTTTTTATACCTACTACCTGGACATTTCTTTATCAAATTATTAACAATTACTATTTCAGAATTCTCTTTTTATTTTCTTTAAAATATAATTTAATCCAAACCCCCCTTACTCATTTATTTAGTAAACATTCAATTGCAGATTTGTATTAATAAGATTTCCTCCCTTTCCAACACCTTTCCTGGTCAATTACCAAGCTTTACTAGGCTTTCAGAATAAAAAATTTTTTTTTTTTTTTTTTTTTTTTTGTTTGAGACTAGGCAGTTTTAAATTTTATCTAACATAGCATAATTTTCTCAAGACAATCTTCCTTAAAACATTTTACCTTTGATATATAATTTTAATAAAGATTTTTTTTTATAACATTTAGTGGGCGTTAGTCAAGATCGAGGCGCATAGGTTTCATGTAGCTAAATTCTTTTTTTATTTATTTTTTTTTAAATCGAGTACTATGCTTTTTCGGTAGACGCTTAATTGCACTTGTGGAGTGGTGCTCACGGTGATAAATATATATCTCGGTCAGTATTTCCATCCAATATTTCGTTGCTTCCATAACTGATGGCATTGTTGTTGGGGTGGTGTGTGTCTCTGCTGGAGGCGGTTCCAGTAGGGGCCTGTTTCCCCGATAAAAGAAAAAAATATTCACAGTATTTGTTTACATTGCCGGCGATAAGGAGTTGTTTATAGTGTATCACACTAAAAAGTTTATAATCTACCATGTATTCCCGCAATATAACATTTGTGTCCTGGCCGGTAAAGCATATGTCACCCCTGTATAGCGTAGGTGGACATTTAAGTGGCTT
>JAKCPI010000395.1:0-127480 GCA_023213315.1 Euborellia annulipes | reverse complement strand
ACGAGAGCCAGTTTATGACGCGATTTCTACGATAAATTGGTCCAATTCTATTATTTCATATCATATATTTCCTACTATTAAGTTTATACTTCACTCTCCTCCCACCTGTAATATTATATACGTACATTTGGGAATGTACTTTGCGTGAAAGTGATAAATTCCACTTTCTCTCTATTGTTATAAATGATGTTCTGATGAGTTTCTCAAGCTTCTATTACTTTTACAAATTTCGCTTAAAATTTGTTATTTACATTTTTAAAAAATATAATAATTATAAAGGAAAACATAATTATATTCGAAATCTAAAAAACTGGTATTTAAAGAAAAAGAAATGAGAGAGGAGTAAAACTTCACTTTTAATTGTTATTAGTAATATTTTTTTTTTTTTTTTTTTTTTTTTACCAATTTTTACTTTCTTTTACTTATAGTAATATATGCCTATATGTAATATATAGTGTGAAGGTATTGCGATCATGTCCAAAATTAGATGTCAAAATTTTGATGAAAATATACGTTTTGAGATAAAAAAAAAGTGGGTTCCTCAAATTGGTCTGTGAGTCTGTCTGTGTGTGACAATTTTAAGCATGAAGGGAATGAGTTACCAGGTTTAGATTTTATATTTAAGTAAGGTATCTTCCCGGACAGTTTAAATAAGCCTAATGAGTTATGCCGAGAGAATTATAAACCGAAACTCCCACGCTTTTTCGGCCCAAACGATTTTTCGGCAAGGGTGCAGGAAGGGAAAGACAAAACAAAGTTTTTTATTTTTTCAAATGAGTTTTATTCCTAATATTTCGAAGGCACAAAGGCTCTTCTTCGTCAGAGGAAGCTGAAACAATCATAATGTTAACAGAAATTATTTTTATAATAGTTTAACATAAAATTAAATGGCTTCTTGATGCAAAAAATCCTTGGCTTTTATTGTAATGTTAGCGGATCTAATGCCCTTTATGATAAATTATTATAAAAATAATTTCTGTTAACATTATGATTGTTTCAGTTTCCTCTGAAGAAGAAGAGCCTTTGTCCCTTCGAAATATTAGGAATAAAACTCATTTGGAAAAATAATAAAAACTTTGTTTTTGTTTTTCCCTTTCTACACCGTTGCCGAAAAATCACCAGGTAGAGGAGTTTCACTAAAACATAGAATAAAAAACCAGTGGCGAAGCGAGGGGGGAGCAAGGGGGGTCATCATGCCCCGGGCGCTACTCACAAAGGGGCGCCAAATGGTCCGCAAAACAAAAAATTGCTGGATAATTTTTATTTATATTATAATTGATTTCTGGAAAATATATTTTAAATTTAGTGCCAGTGTAATATAATAATTTTGTATATTTTACATATAATATTATATGGTTTTCGAATGGGGTGGGGGGACAAAAAAGATATTGAGCCCCGGGCGCGAGGT
Organism: Euborellia annulipes; assembly: GCA_023213315.1. Classification (NCBI taxonomy): domain Eukaryota; kingdom Metazoa; phylum Arthropoda; class Insecta; order Dermaptera; family Anisolabididae; genus Euborellia; species Euborellia annulipes. The sequence goes on along the minus strand of JAKCPI010000395.1, from coordinate 126,072 downwards.
AAGCTCGCTACGCCACTGAAAAAAACATAAAATCGGCCAAAAAGTATTCGATTCAAGTACTTTTACATTTTTTCTTTTCGAATTTTTCAAAATTAGGTCTAATGATACTTTACTAATGTACTATTTTAGTTTTTTTAGAATATCTCAAAATTGGCTGGAACGATTTTGATTAAAATTCATAAATCAACTATTTTTTAGTTCTTTAAAAAGGATATTAATAGGTTTTTTCCTAAAAATTGTTTGAAACACACTTTGAAGTATTGCAGATTTTTTTCTCAAAATTTGCTAGAACAATTTTTTATCTAAAATTTGTATTTATTTTTCCGGTGACCCCCGCTTCCAAAACGTCGAACAAGGTATAATAAATATTATGAACCAAGTCTGATTCATTTTCTTCAAAAATTTTGCATATTTTAGTTTTAATTTGGGTAAAAATAAAAAAAGTAAATAAGGGGTCAGCCCATTTATCTCCTCCACCAACCTCTAACTTGTTTCAGACCAAATAAATAAAAGATTTTTCTTTAGTGTAAAGCGCGTTCTTTTTAGAAGAGGTAAAATCGATTCTATTAACTTCATTCCCTAAATAGAAAAAGTTCGAGGTGTGAATCGAGTCTATTGATTGATCAACTTCTTTTTCATGTAAAATAGAATTGGCAATTTGTTTAAATATGCATATCATATTAAAGTGTTCTGACTCTAGATTGACTGTAATGGGCTAATAAAATTGTAGACATATTAAACTAACTTCGCCTTTCCTATTAACTACTTGAGAAACTTAATGATATTTATATCTTTCTCTGTTTTATTGTTAATGATATTCAGTCAGTGTTAAAATAGATAATTTCAGTTCTCTTATTTATTTGCTCGTACCGAAACCCTTTATTTATTTAGCTTCATTATTGTCTTTGGTAATACTAATTAGATTACTCAACAGTTAGGAGAGATATTGACAAACTAAATCACAATGCCTCACTTCGTGGTCGAAAGGTATGATATATTGTCAATATATCAATATATTGATAAACTTTAACCTCTAGCCAGCCCGATAAAATTTAAAGGGGATAGAAGCTAGTCATTAAATTAAGATCGTGTTGTGGATCCTCTAGCCAATCAGAAAGCTGTGAAAGTACAATGACGTCTGTCATAGGACTATTTAATCCTTTATTTTTTAAAATAATTTATTTTTATTTACTAATTTATTTAAATAAACTTAAAAATATAGGATAAATAATAATTAAGTTTTACATTTTAGATTTTAAAAAAATTTTCAAAAAAGATTTTTTTTTACGATTTTCTAAAAAAATATTAATTGTCATAAAAAATTTCTATTGTATGAATTTTTTTTATTAATTTAATTTGTTTGAGTTGTTCCAAATTTGTATCTCAAATAACTTATGTATGAATATTAAGTGATTTTTAGACGTACATTATTTTTTTAAAATGAATTAAATTCTTTTAAAAATTTTCTTAATAGAATTTTTTTTTCTTTAAATGACTAATTAAAAAATTATCAAAATTAATTATTTTTTTAAATTTATCTATTCTAAAAAACAAACAGCTTTGGCTTATCTATTTTAAAATTAGATTTTAGGAAAACCTAAAAATTAAACTGAGTATTTTTTTTTAACTCACACTTTTTTCCCATTTACACTCACACATACGCACAGTCTTTTCGGCAACTTAGGCCATATATGACTTTTAACAATAACCGTTATTTATGAACATATCTATTGGGGGTCCAGGCATTTTCTTACTTTGGATACCAAATGACTTAAATAAAATAATCGGACTGGCTGGGATCCTAATCCGCTGCCCCCTTGGTATAGAAGGCCAGCACGCTACCAACTAGTCTAAGCCCGAGGGTTATCAGTATTTTTATATTTACTGTAAATTAAATCAAAAGTCAGAGATTATTTTATTCATTAATTCCCACTGAATTTAAATAAAGCTCAACGCAGTCAAATGGTCTCCGATGCCAAAAAAAAAAAAATATCAAAAAGCAATAGCATAAAATAAATTCAAAAAGAACAATAATCGATGGCAAGCCAGCAACAGTTGCATTCAACAAATTTGAAAAGGGTTGTTGGAGATTGTCCAGAATAAACAAATTTTATGAATACCAACCCGAAATGTAAAAATCTGGTGTGACTGGCGCACCGCACACAACTTTCTCTTACCTTCGGTAATCGAAAGTTCTGTACTGTGCTTGTCACACCAGATTTTTTGTGTCGACATATATTTAGTTCCCGACAGTACGGAACATATGAATTCAGATGTAAAATTTATAAGTATGGGAAAATATTTATATTTTGTTAACATGGCAACCATTTCTCCTATCCTTCCCTATGAAATACAAGAGTAAAGTGGTCTTCAGAAGATTTCAATCGCAAAATGAGAATATACATTTTAAAGAGCATCTAAAAAATGATTGATTTTTGAATTTAAAAAAAAATCGTTGGAGCAAATTTTAAGAAAATCGAAAAAAACTGAAAAAGTACATCAGTAAAGTACTAGTACGCTTTGGCCGATTTTGATTAAAAGCTTATTTTTCAAGTCCAGGAGGGTGTTTAACTTAAATATAAAATTTCAGCCTCATAGCTCAATTCCTTCATGCTTAAAATTGAACACAGACACACCCACACACCCACCCACCCACACACACACACACACACAGACAGACCATGTCGCGAAAACCACTTTTTTGGATTCAGGGGACCTCAAAACGTGAATATCCATCAAAATCTCGCCATCGAATTTTTGACATGAATCCAATACTTTCTCTCTATATATATATTACATATATACATAGGTAAGAGAAAGTAAAAAAAGGTTGGGAATAATGATTTGTTCGAACTAATAGATACAAAAACCAAAACATGGGAAAAATAACAGATTGGGACAATTACAAATAAACTAAGCATTATCTATTATTCAAACAAAGATTAGTCCTAAATAGAGAAGTGTTAAAAGAAAGCCATAAAGCTCTAAGTCCTAAGGAAAGTAAAAAAATCTCTATTTCTTATCAAAAGGTATGTATGGAGTTGATAAAAAAGAGGATCAAACTTCTTAAAACACTAATTAAAAGTAAATAAAAATAAAGTACTAACTTTAATAGGATTAGCTCAACTCAAACCTAAAAGTTTTTTGACTTGATTTTTTCGAAAGAAATAGTGTTGATTAAAAAAATAAAAAACACCGTGTAATATAAAAGTTATTTCACAGAGTAAGATATGATCCCAATCGAAGATTAATTTATCTTCTCTTTATATTAATATAAAAAAAAAATATAAATGGTTAAAGAAAAGAAAGTAATCATACTTAGTAGAAATATTGGGACAGAATTACCACACTTTATTCGAATCCATCTAAGGAATGAAAAAGTTTAAGTAAGTAACAAGGTATGGGTGGAAAATGCTTAGATTAAGTCCTGACATAAATTCCTAAGTGAACAACTTTATACTCGTCAGAGAGTATTTTGCCACCAACAAGAAATTTAATGAAATCATGAAAAATTTAATAAGAGAATGGTGTGTGCTGTACGATCAGTGGGGCCGGTCGTATCTTGAATGTCGGCGAGTAACGGATGGTTTACGTGAGTGAAATGAGTGAGAAAGAAAAAGAGCGAAAGAAGAAAAAAAAAAAAAGGGAAGAGTGTAAAAAGGAAAAAAGTCGAACAAGAGTGGGATTACTCATTGTCTATTGTCAGGCCAGCATGCCAAGAGGCATGCGCAACAGTGAGTGCCTACAAAATCGCGTTTCAAACGAAAATTATTTTACGTTTGCAGAATGATTTCTTGTAAATCAGCCAGTGAAGAAGCATTGATGGAATGTATTGTACAAGGGAAATAATAATTTAAAGTATTGACAGGCGCAGTCATACAGGGGTGAGGGGGGTGTTCCTAAGAGGATTCAAATTTACTCTTGATATTTATGATTGTTATTATTAAATAAAATTAAAATTATACGCTATTATAATTCTTTTCATTTTAACCTTTATTGGTATCTATACTTTATAAAATTCCACTTTTAAATTTGTTTATAAAAAATTTGGTGTGACTGGCCGCACAGCAAACAACTTTCTCTCACCCTTCGGCAAGAGAAAGTTGTGTACTGTGCTTGTCACACCAGATTTTTTGTGTTAAAATATATTTAGTTTCCGACAGTAGGGTAGATTTGAATTCAAGATGTAAAATTTATATTTTGTTACCATGGCAACCATAGGAGAAATTCCTATCTTTCCTATGAAGAACAAGAGTAAAGTGGTCTTCAGAAGATTTCAATGGCAAAATGAGAATATATATTTTAAAGAGCATCTAAAAAATAATTGATTTTTGAATTAAAAAAAAAATCGTTGGAGTGAATTTAGAGAAAATCGAAAAAACTGAAAAAGTGCATCAGTAAAGTACTAGTACTCTTTGGTCGGTTTTGTTCAAAAGCTTCGTGTCACGTCCCATGGGAGTGCCTAACATAAATATAAAATTTCAACCTCTTAGCTCTTTTCTTTCTTGAGATATTTTGTTCACAGACAGACCATGTCGCGAAAACCACTTTTTTAGGGACCTCAAAACGTGTATATCCATCAAAATCTCGACATCGAATTTTTGACATGAATTCAATACTTTCTCTCTTTATATATTAACATATATAGAGGTAAGAGAAAGTAAAACATTTTAGCCCCTGTGGTTAAATTTATTAAAAATTCCCAAGAGTATGATAGTGGGTGTGCTCGATTTGGCGCTTTAAGCGCTTTGAGCATTGCTTAACCGTTCGATTTGACGCTATAAGCTAGGGATGGGGAGGTACTCGATTTTGCTGTATCAGGTACTAGTTACTAAAAAAAAAAAAATCTGGTGTGATTGTCACACCAGATTTTTTGTGTCGACATGTATTTAGTTTCCGACAGTAGGGTACATTCGATTTTCAAGATGTAAAATTTATAAGTATGGGAAAATATTTATATCAACCATTTCTCCTATCTTTTCTATGGAGTACAAGAGTAAAGTGGTCTTCAGAAGATTTCAATCACAAAATGAGAATATACATTTTAAAGAGAATCTAAAAAATAATTGATTTTTGAATTTAAAAAAAAAATCGTTGGAGCAAATTTTGAGAAAATCGAAAAAAACTGAAATACCACATCAGTAAAGTACTAGTACTTTTGGGCCGATTTTGTTCAAAAGCTTCGTGTCACGTCCCATGGGGGTGCCTAACTTAAATATAAAATTTCAACCTTCTAGCTCTTTTCGTTCTTGAGATATTTTGTTCACAGACACACACACACACACACAGACAGACAGACAGACCATGTCGCGAAAACCACTTTTTTGGATTCAGGGGACCTCAAAACGTGAAGATCCATCAAAATCTCGACATCGAATTTTTGACATGAATCCAATACTTTCTCTCTCTATATATTAACATATATATAGAGGTAAGAGAAAGTAAAAAACTAAATAAATAAATAAACGTCAATGGATGCGGGGTCATCTTTGGTGGCGTGCAAATAATTGAAATATTAATGAATTAGTTTGCCTACTTTTTAATAAGCAAAGACGAATTATGCATACATGATTTCAAAAAAAAAAAAAAAAAAAAAAAATTAATTTTCTGAAGTAAAAATTCTATTTGGATTTTATTAAAAATGTTGACATGTCATGAATATTTATAATTTTATGTGAAAATTTTTTTTTACAAACACACAAGTCTTATTTTATTTTCTGAAAATGTTTCTTTGAACTCAGAACACCTGAAACTTTGAAATCTCAATAATTTATTTCATATTTATCATGAATAAAATATTCCTAAACTTTTGACCTTTATGTATGTATAAACTCACTTTCCTTGAAAAACATAGGCCTAATTTTTTTACAATTGCCAAAATTAATATGATTGATATTTGTCAATTTTCTATAATCGAATTGAAAAGAGTGTTTATAATTGTTTTTTTTTGGTCAAAGAGGGGGTGTTTTTACTATTACGCTGTCACGAGTCAAAATATTTCTCTCTTAAAGGGAGAGTGTGTATATGTGCGCGCGCGTCAAAGAGTAGGAGTGAGTGGGAGATCGATGTTGAAGGAAATTCATCTGGAGCATCATCATTTGACGAAGATGGGCCAATGTTCGCAGGCCGGTTAATAGTAGTTGGCAAGTGACGGCGGCGCTTCTGTTGGTGGTGGCACCGATGGTCGATACCGTAGAGAGAGAGAGAGAGAGACAGCCACCGTCAGCAATCGATGCGCCGGGGGCGGAAGCCTTGCGCTGTGCCTTCTGCGCCCTGTGCGCTCCAAACCCTTTGCCCTGTGTGTTCGCCTGTGCACTCTGTGCACCCGGGCAACGCCGTTCGGCCTCATTGACAACCGGGTGGCCGGTTCTTGGCCTCGGTTTAGCCCAAAACAACAACACACACTTTGATTCATCCGCGGATTATACAAACAGTTTCAAATATTTAGGAGAATAACTAATTTTGAATTTTATCAATAATTATATCAATTAGTTTTTTTTTTTTTTTTTTTTTTTTTTTTTTTTTGGAAAATAAAAATTTCGAAAAAAAAATATTTGAATTATAATTATGAAAAAATTGTTAGGATCCTAATGAATATTAATATTTGTTATAACAAATTTTTGTAAATAAAAATTATTATAGCCAATCAAATATTAATAATTACATACTTCATTCAGTTAGAAAACATGTAGTAATTATGATACAGTAGAGCTCCCATTCTGTGACCTAGAGGTTAGAGGTATTACTGTCAATATTTAAAAGCCAGAAGAGATTTGGGCCTCAGGTAAAAGCTCAGATACTCTCATTAACGGTTTCCTTCCTCAGGAGGAGGCATCTCAAATAGAGTTGTATGATTTTTTGCCATGAGGAGAATTTGAATTCGAGTTGTCTTCAATTCAGGATTATAAGTTTATCTCCTCGACTAACCGCCTCCTCCAATTAGATACAAATGTATATAAATATGCCTGCATCATTTACCGTAAATTGCATTCTATTCTATTAATTTTATTTTAATGATATAGTTAATAATTCGATTAATTAGCTGATTGTCAGACTAAAAAAAAAATGTTATAAAAATAAAATAATCTGTTATTCATGCAGTGTAAATGTGATCCGATTAATTTTGAAACTTACTCTAGTCATCAACTTAAGCTGTAAAATTACTTTAAAAAATTGAAATAATGGCATAATAGTTTTTTTTTTTTTTTGTCTTTTCAGCATCTTAGGACATTTAGACTAACGATTTTCAAATTATTTAAATATAATATACTGTATATATGGGAGTCCAGGCATATTTATATTTGTTATAACAACATTGTTTAATATCCCTCTATACCATTTGGTATCAATAAATATTCATCGGACTGCCTGAAATCCGAACCCGCACCCTTTGGGTTTTAAAGATTATAAATATTGATATTTGTCTAAAATAATAAAAAAAAAATGCTTCGAAATCAAATACTGGGGTCGCTTCGACGTCTAGTAAGTTCATTCCGTTAGAGTAGAGAATTTCTAAAATTGTTTAATATTTATTTTCATATTTCTATAAATAGAAAGGACTTGAAGTCGAGTATCTCCATAGAGTTGATAGCAGGAAGAAAAAAATTGCGCGGCATTAGGAGAAAAATATTTCTAACATTAACAAATATATTACACTATTAAAAGTTTGCATCAAAAGCCCAACATATTTTTTTTTTTTTCAGGTGCGAGGCCTGAGTTATTTTGACTCAAATGCCAAAGTCGCCGCGACGAGCTGTGTTCTGCGGGCTCTTGGTGTTTGTTTTGTTGCATAATAGCCGGGGGGCAAATGATAAATGGGAATTTTCGAGAATTAAAATAATAATCTATACAAAAATAAAATACTTGTTTTCAGGTATCTGAATTAACTCTATATGTATCTATTTGATATATGATGATCCCAATTTACTCTGCGTTTTTTGCGTAAACCGCTAGAGTATTTTTGATTAAATTGCTTTTTCACCCAAATGAATAAATAAATTTACTTATGTGAATTATTGGGTAAAAGTTAATATTTTGAAAGAAAAATTAAATAATTATGAAGTTCCCTTTGGTAGAAATGTTTAAATATCAAGCCCTTTTATGCTAAAGAGAACATGAATGCGAAATTTAATTAAATTTTGATAGTTTTCGAATTGTAGAGATGAGTGATTTAGTGAATATTTATTTTTATAGATAAAGATCAGGTAAATAATAAAAAAAAGAATTGATTTGGTGACGATCTGAAACAATTGGTTGATACACCAGAAGCTTGAAAAAGACAGGAGATTCTGGGTTCAACTTGAACGACTCTAGGTCACGATGCCATCAAAAATAAATAAGCAAATTTTTATTAATTGATATTGTAATAGATTTTAATAACTTCGTCTTAAAATATTAAATATGTATACGAAAATTTTAGAAAGTATATCCAGGAAATTTTTTTTAAAGAATAAAGCAGAGAATAAACAAAAATTAATCTAAAAAAAAAAGCAATGATGATAAAATAGAGTTTTGAAATGCAATAGTGGAAGGAAGTGAAAGTGTAGAGAGTGGGGAGATGGAAAAAAAGGAGGCCGATCTACAATCCTGTGGGAGAGATCTATCTAAATAAAACACGGCAACATATCGATTGGGTTCTGATAAATGACAGAGAAAAAAAATAAATAAATACCAATGTCCGGATTGTATATTTTGAAAGGGATTTCTAAAAAGTTGAAAAAAAAAAAAAAATATTCATTTTCTATTTTATGAATAAATTTTCTTTCGTTTTTAATTGAAGGAAGGCTGGCAAAATTATTAACTCAATTTTTGGGCCCTCGGGCCTTGGTGTATGAGTTAGAGTGCTGGCCTTCTTTACCAAGGGTCGCGGGTTCGCATCCCAACTCATGCGACAATTTAATTCAATTTAATTGGCTACCAATGAATTGAAATAAATAGAGACGGGGTCTAAATGGCCTCCGTAGCCGAAAAAGACCTTAAATAAAAAAACTCAATTTTTTTTTTTAACACACACACTTTTTTCCCATTCACACAAGCATAAACACAGTCTTTTCGGCAACCTTTTAAGACTTTTTACGATTCTCGTTATTTGTAAATATATTGGGGGTCCATGCATTCTTATTTAAGCCATTTGGCATCCAATCAATTTTTGGTTAATTGCTCGAGAGTTTTAATAAAGAATTGTTAAATCTTTTTAGAAGACTCTCTGCAGAGGAGTTAGCACGTCTGACCACTTCCGCGGAGACTAGGGTTCGAATCCCGGGCCAGAAAAGAGAATTTTTCTCTGGAGTCTGGGTCCTTGCCTTGCAGGATGAGCTAGGTTTTTTTTTTTTTTTTTTTTTATCTTTTTAGAAATTAATAATTGATTCTGGAGCCTTATCTAAATTCTGGCAAATACACAAGTACAAATTTTTAATGGTATAATTTTCGATTTCTCAATTAAAGCCGTGTAAAAGAACTTCGTTCCAAAAAAAAAAAAAAAAAAAGTTTGATGTTCCCTTAAACATAAAAAATATGGAAACAAGGATCCCCCCTTACGATTTGTTTATTGTTGCTGGCAGGGGAGGTCTTAAACAACCAAAATTTTGCTTACATAATATCTCAAGAGATGATAGACTAAAAAAAAAAAATCAAAATGGAAATACCGAAAAAGACCTTAAACAAAAACAAAATATTTATTTAGTAGACATTATTATCTCTTATTCGTTATCAAATATATTATTGTTTTCAATACATGTTTAGGTCAAATCGCTTTACAAGTAGGCAAGAGATATTTCATTTATGTGTTAAACATTTTAAAATTTTTTCTGTTTGTTGTCAATCACCTGATTCAATCTCAAAATTTATGAAAAATCAATAAATAAAAATATCCAATTAAAAAAAAAAAAACATGCTATATTGAAATTTTTACATTAAAAATATTCAGCTAACAAAACATTTTAGAAATATTTTGAATATATGTTATTTTTAATGTTTACATATACATACACATATTGGACTATTGATTTCTAGATTATTTTATACAACGTTTATAGCAATTTTTCAAATGAACCAATTTTTACGATCTGATCATTTTCGTTGCCATGGCTACCGATGTTATATGATAAAACGCAAAGAATAAATCAGTCTACAAAAATTGACGTCGATGCAATATAAACTTTGGGCTTTTATTCCTTTCTGGCGGGGCCCCCTCCCTCAACCTCATCCCACCTTCCCTCAATTTCCATTCGATCTCTAAATACATACAAATGGTTCAATCTTTGCAACCTCATTTTATGAGTTAACCTTTCCAATTTTGATTTGCAATTTTTCAAAGAAATCGTTTTTTTTTTTTTTTATCTAGACAAATTCATTTTTCTATATATTTTATTTATAATATATATTTTTCCATTTTATTCCTTAACACAAATTTATTTTAAAAATAAATTGAATCTATATGTTTTTTCATCTAATAAAAAAAAAACTATACTAAATTGATTATTTTTCCCGTTTAACCCTCCCATCTCTTTACCCCCCCCCCCCCCCCCCCCCCCCCCCCCCCCCCCCCACACCATTAACCCTTTATTATAATCCTCCTCCTCATAAATTCTCATATATATAACAAAAAAAAAGCATATTTGTATTTGTTATTATTAAACTTTTTATAATAATGAAAATCCAAATCAAAACGTCTTTTGTTTTGAGTGGAACTTCCAAAGGTCAAAGGTTCGCATCCAGTCCCGGATGGGAAATTTATTTCAATTGAATTGAATACCAATCAAATTAAAAAAAAAATAACCTCTTGGAGTCAGGGGTTCGAATCCAGTCTCAATTCAATTTATTTCAATTGAATTTGCTACAATAAAAATAGCGATGAAGTCTAAATGGACTCCGATGCTAAAAGACCTTAAAATTTAAAAAAAAAAAAAAAAAAAACTGAAATTGTATTACATCGTATATTGTGTATTGTTATGTCCGATTTGAAATAAAAAAAAATGTTTTTAAGTTAAAGAATTTTAGGATAGGTAGGGAGAAATAGAAGAGACAGTTGCTAGCCAAAGACTTTAAAATTAAAAAAAAAAAAGTGAAATTTTATATGAACTTGTATGGATCATACGTCCATTTTCCAATAAATTTATTTTATTTAAAAGTTAAAGAATTTTAGGATAGGTAGACAGACACTAGATACAGTCTCTTCTTTTTCTGTCTGCCTATCCATAATGAACAGCTCCAAACCCCACGTATCTAAAAGAATTTTCCCCGACGGGCACCGCCCCCGGGTCCCAAGCGTCACGGGCGGACCGAATCAACCAAAAGATTACAAAAAACCAAATGAATACAAATAAATTACTAAAAATCTATATTCCTATAAATCTTTAATTTTTCTGATAAATTTATGAAAAGGTGTGAAAGTGTGAGTGGGAAGGGGGGAAAAGGAGGAGAATGGGAAAGAAAGAAAAAAAAAAAAAAAAAAAAAAAAAAAAAAAAAAAAAAAAAAAAAAAAAAAAAAAAAAAAATTTTCTTATTTTTTTTAAGGTCTTTTTCGACAACCAAGGCCATTTAGACCCCATCCTTATTTATTTCAAATGATTTGTAGTCAAATCAAATGAAATAAATTTTTCTCGCTTGGGACGGGAAGCGAACCCGGGACTCGGGCGCGAGAAGCTGGTCTCTTCTCTCTGAGCCACGGAGAATTTTCTTAAAAATGTATAATTAAAAAGTTTTTTTTGTATTTGTTTAAGGTTTTTTTCGTCATCTGAAGGCATTTAGACGTAGTTCCTCAATTAGTAGCCAATTCGATTGAAATACATTTTTCTCGCTTGCAACGGGAAGCGTACCTGACCCCTAGCACGAGAGTCTTTTACCTATGAGTCAGGATCAAAGGTAATATGAATTTTGGCATGGTTTAGATTTCAATCTTTTTCTAGTCAGGTGGTAAATCGCAGACATCATCTATATGATTTATTTAATTGATATTTTTATGATGCTAATATTTGAAAAAGCAAATTCTGACAAATATGTAGATAGATTCTAAACACGGTGTAATAATTATCTCTCGGTTTACTGTTTGACTCGTAATTATCCTATTTAATTTATTTACCAGAATTAATAAAAATATTACTGATTTTACGATTTTAACTGGTAAACATTAGTAAAATCGATCCGTGAAAGATAATTGAATGCCATTGTTATATATCATAAGGCATTCGGAAGTTGTCAATGTTGCCTTTGTATTATTAATCCTTATTTGGATGGCTGGCTGCCTAGCTTAGGGATGCCCGGGGCTCTCCTAGAGCAGTGCATAGGACAATCAATCCTCAATAGGGGTGGAAAATAATATTAGTGACAGCCTTTCATGCCATATTTATTTCAAAATTCATAATTAATTATTGTTCACAAAAAAATTTAATCAATTTGATGTTGACTATACATCAATAATTTGTATCTATTCTCTAAATATTATTGAAAAAAAAGCTTGTGAGAGAAAATGAGTTGCAATATGTACGGTTGATAAAAACAAAATTTAATTTAGAATTATTAAAATTGTTTTTAGATAACGCAAATATTTAGCTTAAGTTGTTCTTGCGCCCCAGAAAGTTTTATTTATCGCATCTACAGTATATCTAAACAATTGATAAATAATAATCTCCCCACCCTATTTTTGAATACTTTGTAAATACCGGTATTTCAGAAGATTTTCAATAATATATGAGGGTCATTAGAAAAATTCGCATCTTCTCGTCAAGAGAAAGATAGCACCAGTATGCTAAGTATTTTAATTGATAGGATTCAAATTCAACAACCTGTTACAGTCGTTTGCAAAAAAATCTCTTCGAGTGAGAAAGTCGTAAAAGGAAGGGTCTATTCTGGCAAAAATAGTGGAAAATCCAATTCGAAATATAACTTTAGAACTTTAAGTGTTTTTCAATCTTCTTTTCTTCAGTATTTAGCAAAATTTATGAAAAATTAATAATTTTCAGAGCAATGGAATAATGATGCTCAAGAGATCAAAGAGCTGTATAAAATTAAAAAATCTGGTGAGACTGGTCCAGGGCCGGATCGAGGGGGGGGGGGGCAGTGGGTGCATGTGCCCCGGGCGGTAGATATCAGGGGGGGGGGGCGGCAATTAAAGAAAGATTTAGTAAAAAAAAAAGGTAAAATGGCAAAATGAGAATATACATTTTAAAGAGCATCTGAAAAGTAATTCATTTATGAATTTTAATCAAAATCGTTGGAGGGAATTTTGAGAAAATCGGAAAAAAAAAACTGAAAAAGTGCATCAGTAAAGTACTAGTACTTTTAGGCCGATTTTGATCAAAAGCTTCGTGTTACGCCACAGGGGGAGTACCTTACTTAAATATAAAATTTCAACCTCATAGCTCTTTTGCTTCTTGAGATATTTTGTTCATAGACATAAACACAGACAGACCATGTCGCGAAAACCACTTTATTGGATTCAGGGGGCCTCAAAACATACCCATCAAAATCTCGACATCGAATTTTTGACATGAATCCAATACTTTCTCTCTATATATTTATATTATGTACTATGGGCATATATATAGGTAAGAGAAAGTAAAATTTATTATTCTCTCTTCTTTTGGTAGTAAGTTGATTTAAAACTTTTTGTGAAAATGAGATATTATTGTAACTTTTAAGTTTCAATTTAAAAATATTGATAAGATTTATGAGGTAAATTTTGTGTTTTTTGTAGCTGTAAGTAAATTTATTATCCAAACGTTTATAAATTAAATTATCCTAAGATAATAGTTTATTTATTTTAGATTCGAATGAAAAATTGCTAAGATAGCTATAGAAAAAAAATAGATTTTCTCATTAGAGTTTGAGGAATGATGGCTGAATTCAATAGGGACTGAAGTGACGATAAGACTAAAGCCTAGGGCGGCTAAATATTAACAGCATAGAAAATATTAATAAAAATGAATCTAATTTAATGAAAATTTCTTTATAATTATTTAAAAATTGTTAAAATTTGATTTTGATGACTCTTTGACCCAATGTTGACCGAATATATCACCTTCGACCTTTATAATTAAAATTCTTTCAATATAAACCGGCGATATTAACTAATTCCGATTTAGTTAAGTTCAATCGATATTGAATAACCATATGTGATAGAAATCAGTGCCGTAATCTGAACTTATGCAATATCGATAGACAAGACGGCTGAACGTGTTGCATTCACTTTATCTTTGTTTTATTTCCAATTATTCTTGTCCCAACGATTACTTACTTTTACTTTTATATTGTTTATGATAATGAATGAATTAAAGGGATAATGTATTCATGTGACAACTTCTTAGAGCAGTTTCGCCTTGATATATCCTTCGATAAATTGAAAATACCATTACAGTAGGAGAAAAATATTCGAAGGTAAACATAGCATGCAATATGGAATCATAATTATTTTTTACTTTCTCTTACCTATGTATTATATATACGTAGTCTAATCTATATATATAGAGAGAGAGAAATTGGAAACATGTCAAAATTTTAATGTCGAGATTTTGATGGATATACACGTTTTGAGGTTCCCTTAAATCCAAAAAAGTGGCAACATGGTCTGTGTGTGTGTGTGAATGTATGTCTGTCAAAATATCTCAAGAACGAAAAGAGCTAGGAGGTTGAAATTTTATATTTAAGTTAGGCACCCCCATGGGACGTGACACGAAGCTTTTGAACAAAATCGGCCAAAGAGTACTAGTACTTTACTGATGTACTTTTTCAGTTTTTTTTTTTTCCGATTTTCTCAAAATTCGCTCTAACGATTTTGATTAAAATTCAAAAATCACTTATTTCTTAGATGCTCTTTAAAATGTATATTCTCATTTTGCTCTTGAAAGTGTTTGAAGCACACTTTACTCTTGTACTTCATAGGAAAGATAGGAGAAATGGTTGCCATGCTAACAAAATATAAATATTTTCCCATGTTTATAAATTTTACATCTTGAATTCAAATGTACCATAATATCAAAAACTAAATATATGTCGACACAAAAAATCTGGTGTGACAAGCACAGAACACAACTTTCTCTTGCCAAAGGTGTGTGCTGTCCGTCTAGACATACCAGATTTTTTATTTAATTTATTATTTTCAAGATTGTATTTCTCTCATAAAAGTTTGAATTTTCTAAACCAGATGTGTCTTCTCATTATAAATTTTTAATAATTTCTTTCATCAATAATGCATCAGTAAATATAAGAGCTTTTTTTTAAAATCATTTTAGTTAATTGCTCCGACTCTTGAACCTCAGCTTTAATCGAATAGTTTTCCATGGAACCGAAAATGATTGACATTTCCACATTAGTCACGCCCGGCATAAAGGATCGATATGGAATTCTCCCAACTCAACTCGAAAACCAACCTTTACACAGCTCATCCGCGCAGAGCCTATTTGCATTTTACTAATTTGCCTACTAGTATGCAAAACTTTCCAATTTTAATTTATATCAAAGCAAATAAACGAGCACTTTAAATTATATAAACATTTAAACTTGGATGAATTACAATTACCGCATATTTTATTAAATATTAATTTAGATATTTTTCATTCCGTCTGTTTCATAAATTACTAAAACTGTATTTTAGCCAAAGGCTAGATAGAGAAATAATTTTACATTCAATGAGGTCTCGGGCCCTTGTAATAAAAGTAAAGGTCTCGATACGTTGCCGTTTTGCCGCACCTATTGACAAATATTTATTTTTTATCTAAATTAATGGAGAGGCAATATTATTTAAATAAGCCCCTGGACCAGGGGCACTAAATTATATTCAATACCAATTTTAATTTACAAAAATAAGGACGGGGAAAAAACTTTACAAAAGAGATTTAACTGAATTTCCATGAAGGAAAGCGAACTTCTGAGCATTTGTAGAAAAAGCAAGAACTCTACCTCTGTACTAGTCAATAAAAATCAAGAATTTCAGATTTTCGTGAATACCGATCTATGCATAAGAACCCTCAACCTTTTAAGATAGTGTATATTCTAAATATATTTATTTCAGTTGGTTAAAAAAATCATTTTCGATTAAATTCTATCTAAAAATAAAAAATGAAAATCCCATCAACGTGAAAAAGGAGATTTAATTTAATTAAGATATAAATGGTTTGGCAACCCTAATAAGGTCTATGAGCAAACTCAATTTTCTCCTGTGAGGTTTAATTCTCTCTCTCCTCACATTTATAATAAACAATGGATATCGGTTTCATAATTATGCTCAACCTTCGAGATAATTAAAGGGGATGGTCAACTTTTCTACTATGGAGTCTAATTTAAAGGAATTTTTTTTTTTTTTTTTATTAATACAAAATGAAAATGAGATTTTATTCCCTAAATAAAAGAGTGAGAGAGGAACAAATATCTAACAGTATTATCAAAAGATTTATTTTCCTGAGAACTCACGAAAAATAAATAAATAAATAATCTCTAAAGGTTTAATGGTCAAATCACTCCCTTCATCCCTCCAGAACTAAAAAGACAAGCTATGCACTCGAGGGACAAGAGCTAAAAAGGCACAAACAAAGGAATTGTCTATTACTTTGTTGGCTTAGTATTAATAATGTCCTAAGCCGATTAATTAATAAAAAACAAATACATGTAGGTATGTAATATATATTGATAAAAAAATAAATTGACGAAAAAAAATCGAACTAATTACTTGAAAGAGCAAAATATTTTTGGAACGAAGTTCTTTTACGCGGTTTACCGTAGGGTAAATTGGCAGAAATCGTCATGTAACGTAACAAAAAAGCGTTAGAGCGCTTGAAGAGAAAGGGGGAGCAGAATATTAATAAACAATTTTATTTGTTGAATAAGTTTAAAATTTTTGTTTATTTTTTATGGAATTTTCTAACTGCACTTGTGTTATATAATCAATGATTTATATGTATAGTGATTAATGTTTTAAATTCTCGGAAGAATAATATATGCAAAAGAGTAATTTAAACAAATTTTATAAATATCTTCAGCTGTTTTTTTTTTTTAATGAATATTTTAGAACTCCTCTTTTGCAGTTTAAAATCGTTATAACAGCCAAGTAAATCTTATTAATAATTTGGCTCCTGACGGAAATTCTATACTATGTCAACAGTTTCTTTATTTCAAGGCAAGTGGAAAAAAATAGGCGAAATGATTCATTGCAATGCACCGGTATATATCAAACCGAAGTGTAACGAAATCGAAATCAATATAATAGGGGTATTCATGATCTTGTATATACGACGTCCTATCGTCTTAAAAGTCTCCCATGTCTTATTTGAGTATACAATATTTTTTTTTAGATTTTTAGATTAATCACATTAAATAAGAGATATTTTAAAAAAATTATGTCTCTATCTTATAGAAAATTAAATTAGTAATCATTGTGTTAAAAAATAATTAATTTTTTGCCTTTAATAAATTAGCTGAAAACTTTCAAATGAAATGGAATAAATCCCTTGTATTCCTATGGGAAAAACTAACGCCATCTCTTGCCGCCTATGGTAACCAGCTTTTGAATCGTCTACTAACGGTTTTTTGAGACGGACACCTTAATTTCATTTAACTCTTTGAAGAAAAAAATCAAAATGACAACTTTGTACTTTGTTGTTTGTGTTTTGTCAATTACATTTACCCTAAAAGGACTGAAGAGAGACTAATAAATTTCGTTCGAAACGTCTCCTTCAGCTTAGATATCACAGTTTCAAAATACATTTAAAAAAAACTTCTTAAATTATGAATGTTATGTGGAAACCTAAAATTCTATTACACCCCCCCCCCAAAATCGAGCGTTTAAAAACGTATCAAGGGTCATATCCAGCATATGCTTGAGTTAATTAAGAAAATTAAATTCTGAAAAAACATTTTACCAAAGCAAAAACTAATTCAGAAGTAAATTATCTCATTTAACATGAGAACCATCTGGTAAATGTATGATTCTAAATAAGAAATATGCACTAGCTATTGACAAGCTTGTTATCAAATAATAAGCTTGAAAGGTATAAATAGATGATCTACCTGAAACGATATGCTGCTGATGGTTATAGGTGAGAGGTACCGAATGCAGCGCCCTCGCTGACCAACGTCTATGACGGCTCTCTTCGTCATCATCGCTCCCTCGGTCTCCATCTTCTCCCAGGAAGTGGACCTTTTCGTAGCGATCCAAATACCTGAAACAAAAGTTTAAATATAATTTTCACGTTTCAATAAAAGTGTAAATTTTGAATGGCAAGATTTTGTTTCATTCAAAGTCTCTCATTTAAATTAATTGTTTTTTTTTTTTTTTTGAGATTTTTGGAGTTTAGGCTTTCACAGTTGTTATCATTAGTAAATTTGTTTTTCGGTTTAACTGTGGTTTATTTGTAAAAATTATAACGTTTCGGCCACTCATTTTGTGGCCTTCTTGAGGTACAATTCAGCTAATTTTTTTTTTTTTTTTTTAACCCTTTTTCTCTCCACCCCCATCCCCCCCAATCAACATTTTTCAACCAAAATTAACCTAGAGAAAATATAGGGCAGGCATTTCTATTAAGTCATCTGTTATAAAAGTTGTTACAACTGTGTCAACCTTTATAATCTTAGCTGAATTGTACCTGAAGAAGGCCGCAGAATGAGTGGCCTAAACGTTGTAATTTTTACAAATAAACCACAGTTAAACCGAAAAACAAATTCTTTTACTAATGATAACAACTGTGAAAGCCTAAACTCCAAAAATCTCACAAATATATCAAAACAAATTATTTTACTAATATTTGTGAGATGTACAGAATACACAATTTAAATACGCACAATTTTTGCAAAACAACAATTATAATTTTTCATTGGTGTAAATATAAACAAAACTCATTAAGAACAATTCACTTGAGATAGACTAGACTCAATCAGTTTTTATACTCGCAAAAAAGACAATTTACTTTGGATATGAATGATACCATGAATTGCACAGATTCGTTGATTTTTGTAAGAAATTATGACATGAAAAATTTTTTTTTTTGATTGCGCAGTTGTTAAATTTCGTTGATAATGAGACCTAATAATGGAAATAAAAGCATGTCAAAGAGAAAAACTCGGAAATTTTCCAAAGCGTTTGGGAAGTGGGCGATTTTTATTTATTTTTTAAGCCAAATTAGAAATTCAATTCTGTTGTTTATAATAGAATTCGACTAAATATGCTAATATGAATATCTATTTACATAATAGCATTGAAGTGGAATAGAAAAATATAAATAGAATACTTCTATTTATAATTAGCCAAAAGTAACTAACATATTCCCTCACTTTACAAGTTATTTTAAGAGATGAAATAACTTAAAAAAAAGTATGAAGTCTTAAAACGTGTGAATGCGAAGGTTTATTTAAGTATAAATTGGCAGGAAGTAGTTATCGACAAACACTTAAAAGAGATGCTAGAAGGATATGTGGTATGTTAAAAAAGCAAATGTTAGATGGCATCCAAGTTATAAATTCAGAGATAGAAAAGTTAATTAAATAAAAATGAAAAATATAAAAAGAAAAATAAGAAAAGATTAAAATAAAATGATACGATGTCTATTTTCTAAGAGTTCACAAGTCTTTGCTGGCAAAACATCAAGTTTTAAAAAGTTTGAAATGTTCATATAAATGTGATATATAAGATTTTTTTTCATAAACAAAAAGCTAACGCAATGGTTTAAAAAACAATTAAATGATATTTATAATTATAACAAGAAATATAATACCTTCGTCAATATTTGGTATTACAAAGTATGTTGTTTAAATGATACAAGTTTTAACTTTGGTGTTATAATAATAAGCAGACGAGAATAAATCCAGACATATACAGTTTGTTAGTGATAACAATAACAAGATTTATTTAAATATTTAATTTAGCCCTTTTTTTTTGCAACATTGGTTGAAAAACTTTTTTTGAGAGATTTCCTCTTTAAATTTATTTTAAAAAAACTACGGATAATGTGCATAAATTCTTTTTTCTGTTACTTATTTGCTACATATCTTATCTTAGCTTGTCATTGTTGGTATTTTGACTTGATTGCAAATTGCTTAAAGAGTGTCTTGAGTTGGCCTTCTCCAAAATATTTCTTCTCCCTAAACCATTTCTAGAAAATGACTCCCCCCTGCGGCCTGACAAATATAGATTGAGGGAAGGCCCCCCTCCCAAATCTATATTTGTCATGCCTAAGAATGGGACCAAAATATCGCAGGTTTCGCTGATTGATCATTGTCATAAATTCAGGTCTAAATTTCAGGGGTTCTGATTCTTGGAAGCATTTGTTAAAATCCAAGCCTGCGCTTCGTAAAAAAGATTGTATAAGGATCCTTCATATTTTTTAACTGTCTCATGCATAAATCCGAATTGAATATAATCGGTTTCATTCGGCATTTAATATCTTCAATACTTCTCTAAATATAAAACTTTCCAAGCCAGCAGATTAATCGCTCCACCTGACGTCCTTTATTTGGCAAATATTTCGATGCATATGACATGCATCATCCTCAGTGCTGCTCTTTAAAAATTTAATTAACAAATTTTTAAAGCGCGGCACTGAGGATGATGCATGTCATATGCGTCGAAATATTTGCCAAATAAAGGACGTCAGGTGGAGCGATTAATCTGCTGGCTTTTATTCTCCAACCCCATTACTCTACTCATCCCAGCCTACTAAATAATCTGCCTATAAAACTTTCCAATTGGATGCATGATGAACTGTTTGAAATGTTTGAAGGACCTCTCAAGTAATTTTACAAAAATATGATTTGATGGAAGGCCCGTGTCAAATTGTCTTTTCTTTTTCTCAGAAAAGAGGGAGCCAAACGTATTAGCAATCGTTTTTAATCCAAGTCAAAAAAGTAAAATTGCATTCAAAATGCTTGTTCGTATGTTTGGCTCCGACTTCTCTTGAAAAATATTTTCTCTCTATATATTTCATATATAGGGTAAGAGAAAGTAAAAAGTAATGAAAATTTTTACAAAATTTTGACAACTCTCCAATAAATCATATTTTTGACTGAATATATCAGGACGGTCGAAATATATGCAAATTAAAAAGATGTGAGAATGGTCTATCAATGCTGGTGTAACTCCGAATATTCCTTCAATATTTTCCTCTAACAAATGTAACACCTAGGCAGCCTTATCCTTTTTTCTTAATAAAAACTCCAACCCTTGGTCAAAGATCAGCCTGGCCTTTGTCTTCTAGAGCAGAGGTAAAGAGTTTTCCTCAAGGTAGTTTTATAGAAATTCGGTAGTTAATTTTTTTTATTATATAGGCCTATAATTTTTATTTAATTCTTCAAATCAAAAAATGGCCTCTAAAGGGCTGGATGTAATTATAATCTTTTATGGAAAGACTTATATAAGCTCTCTCAGTATATTAAGGGAAGTTATAGGACCTCTTGTTTTATATCGGAGAAATTCAAATCATTAGGATAAAAGGAAAAAAAATGCACAATATTAAGAAAAGAGGGTTGGATTTCATCCCCTTGGAGAATAAGAATTTAAATCAATATACGGTATTTATAAAAGAAGGGATATCTCCCATTCTCTGTGACTATATTTTTTTTCTTTTCATCACAGCGAGTGAAAATTTGCTTCGTTAATTTCTTTGAAAAAATTTTCTGAAACAGCATTCCTTAACTTGTCGTCCGTGGATTATTTGAAAAATGAGTTAAAATTCTTATTTCATGTTGTACTAGTATGTTATTAAACAGAATAATATTTCGTTTTTTGTTGTTTGATCTAACGGTTTTTGAAATGTGTCTAACAAGTTGTAAGAGAATTATCAACATTTTTATAATAAACGGGATTGAATTATTTACTTTAAGAAAAAAAAAAAAAAAAACTTGAATTTAGACTAATTAAAGGTAATTTTTATGATAAAAAACTTGTTTTTTTTTTTTAGATTATTCTCGTTATAGAAAGTCTTATACGATAAAATAAAATAATCAAGTTGATCGAATATTCTGAGAGTTGTAAATTTCAAGGAAAGGGTTACATTATAGTTATTTCATTTCCTTGAGGGTGAACCGCTCGTTTAAAATCCCTATACTTCCTGTAAAAGGAAGAGGAAAATAAGTCACGTCGCTCTATAATTATATCATCGGGACCATAGATTATATCTTGAAAGTAGCTTCACAGTTATTATTATTAAATATGATACTTGTTTTCAAATAAATTGCGGATTGTTTGTATAAGATACAACTTTTCGGTCAACCATTCTGTGATACCAAATAATCCACAGTTTACCCGAAAACATTATTTAATAAATCATATCTGAATATGAAGGCGGGAGGAGTTTAAAAAATAGACAAAATATGATATGAAAATGATTCACATTCTTCTCGTAAAATATAATTTAATTTTACAAGATTTTTTTTATTTTAAAAATTTCTAATATATTCCTGTTTATCATGGGCGTAACTAGGGGGGTCCCCGCCCTCCAGAAGGCTCCCCAACCCCAAGAAAAATTGAAACAATATGGGGCCATCCAGGTCCCTCTCCAGCGAGGAATGCCCCCCCCCCAGCCAAATTCCCTAGTTACGCCCATGTTTGTTATACTCTTTAGATATATGTTGCTTGGTCGGCAGACGAACGCCGACTGTTGAATCTCTCTCAGAGAGAGCGAAAGCCGTGCGAAGTTGGATCAGTGTTAGTGCATCTCTCATGGCTGCCACCCCTCGATCGTGGCGCTGCTGTTCGCGCATTTCTACCGATTGTACTATGTAGAAACAACTGACGGCAGACAGTCCAGAGACGGCTTGTCGCTTACTTTTATATTCTTCTATATATCAGCTGTTCACGGGAAACTTTCCCTGCGTGATTGTTTGGCAGAGTGTTATGGGGAAACACCGGCAGGTACGCGAAGAGTAGCAGGTATAATAGAATTTTAGGAAATAATTCATTATTAAGAAATAATAGTACAGAATGATTATCTTTATAGTAATCTTGTTTGAAAAGGTATTCAAAATATGAACAATGAAAACTAGAGACCTTCATGTGATCAGAACCACAAATTTACTAAGAATTTCTTTTTGGAATATATGCTTTAAAGGTTTTAGTGTATTATATTAAATCTATGGTTTTCATTTCTCTAATTCCACAATAATTATAGACATCCACACATAAAAGTTTCAGTCTTATACATAACATTACAACATAGATACATTTCCACTTTTGGGTTAATCTTTAATTGGTGGTGTTTGGGATATAGTAAAGTTCATAAAAGTTTCAGTTTGAGGGAGTTACCAACATTTTTACTTTTTTGGAAATGGTTTTCACAAAGAAAAAATGACTAACCTTTGCATTAGAAGAATACCTTATATTTATATTGGTTGTTGGAATTTGTCCAGATTTACTTCGTTGATTATGTAAATATTCAAGAAGTTTGGCAAATCATCTTCTGTGCACGTGTAATCTCTTTTAAAACTTGATAAAAATTTACTCTCATCTCGCATGAAACAGGTTAGTTAATTTTTTCTTTGTTAAAAAAAGATATGTCTAATATTAAAATTACATTTAAAAAATGTCAACTTTCTAGCTTGAATCATGTGAGCAAAAAAAGAATATCTTTTAAAAATATATTCTAAAACCAATACAACCATCCTTCTTTAAAGCTTAACATAAATAAAGTGTTGAAATCTTATCTTTCAAAAAAAAAAGGTTGGAAAATACAAATAAAAAAATCCGAAAAGATAAATGAAGCCTGGATTCAACTATGAAATACTTTTGAGTTGATGGCAGATAAAAAATTACTTTTGATATAACAACTCCTGTTTTGCAGTTAAATTAAAAACAAAAAAAGAAGGGAAGAATCCATTTTTTTTTTATGAATCACGTATTTTTGTCGTTTTTATAAGAATGAAGTTTGTTTTAAAAAACTACTACTTAGGAAATATTTAAGACTTTCTGGGACAAGAATTTATGATATAAAAAAAAAAGGGTCCAGGCTCAATCTTAGATTAGATTCATATCTAAAGAAAATTTATAAAAGGTTTGTGAATAATAATAATAAAAAAGACTAAGGAAATAAAATATTTACATGTCAGGGAAATAATTAATGTAAAAAGAAAACCTGTACAAACCAAGAATTAGTAATCAAATAAACGTCCAAAAAGAAACTTCAAAATAAATAATGACATTCCGATATTGTGTCATTGTTGTAGTGGTTTTAGTGAAGCTACTTATACTATTTTTAAAACAATGAAAAAAAAATTCATGTAACGATGGCTAAATTTGATGATTTGGGTCCCACACCATTGTTCACAGATCCTAAAAAAGTTGTTCTAGGGAAAGATATTTGGCTCCTCTTTAGAAGTGATTGCCGAATTGAGGCTTATATTGATATCAAAGATAAATCGTCTTTGTGGCTGGCATAGAAATTATTGAAAAACGTTGGAATGAATGTATCGCTCTTGAAGGAGACTATTGATGATTAAAGAAGAATATAGGCAAACAAATGTTGTTAGTGTCGTAACTTATTGATTGATGTGTCAAGTATAAATATAATATTACAGTATTTATTTGGGTAACACTAAGGAGAATGTGAACGATGATCGGCAATGAATGAATAAATAAATTCCAGTCAGGGTCAAATTTGTATGGAGGAGGGGAAGCAGAATATTTTTCTTCTCAAGCAGCAAAATACAGGATGTCTCAAAAAAATGTTCTCACACTTGAAAAACATTATTTATGAACATAGAGTGAAATGGAATAACTTCGAATACAGAAGACAAATCTAATTGAAGAATCATGTTCGCAAATGTTCAAATTGATGACCATTATTGTCTAGACAACTCTAATACCATTGAATACCCTGCGCGTTCCCCAGACCACACGCCCATGGAATTTTTTTTGTGGGGATATCTCAAAGACAAATGTAAAAGCACCAAACCAAGAACAATTGATGAATTGAAATTGGAAATTGAAAGACAATGTCGCGATATTCCTAATGACCTGTTTCGTAACGTTTGTGAATCCTTTGGTGCGCGTCATCAGCGTTGTCTGGACAATAATGGTCACCAATTTGCTAACATAATTGTCTTCTGTTTTCGAAGCTATTCCATTTCACTACATGTTCATAAATAATATTTTTCTCGTCATTGGAAGTGTGAGTACATTTTTTAGAGACACCCTGTATTTAGCGTAAGTTTTATTTATTAGTATTAAAGAAAGATATCGAATAAGAAACGTGAAAACAGGATTTAAATCTTGTTAATAAAACATGGAATGAAATAAATATATATTAAATATATTTATCCCAAGAAAGTTTTTAAAGTTATTTTTGTAATATATTTTTATCGTACATGAACAGCCAGCCACAGGCGAGAGTTCAGCTTGTTAATTATAAAAAAAAATGTATTAAAATGAAACGTTTTGCCTAACTATCGGGGGTTTGGTTAAGCTCTCAGCCAAAGCTATAAATATGGCGATGTATGCAGAATTAAATTCATCTAACTGATTAGTTCAATTCCCCTTCAACGCTCATTGGGGATCTAGAGGTTCCTGGTTAAATATAATTCCTCTCTACTAGTGAGTCAGTGAAGAAAGAGAGAGTGAGAGAGAGATATTGTTTGAAGACAAGAGAGAAACAGCGAGTGACCTAGTGAATGTCAGTTAAGTAAGTTGTACGTCGTCCGGTAGTGCCCCTCCAGTGATGTAAACACGACCCCGACACGCCTGCTCCCTGGGTCTCCGTTCGAAGGTCGGGAAAGCCGGGATTGCCCGGCATCATGAATAGGAAAGAACAGAATCGGGGACGTCGCGCTTTGCGCCGGTGATGACGTAGCATCGAGTGCGCGCCCTTACTACTACGCCCGGAGCACATGGCATAGCCTGAGTGTTCTCTGCTACTACTACTTCATCGCACACATACCACGTGGTTGTCGCCCCGTCGCCCATCGCCATTCACAAAACATTGATGCGGCCAGCTATGAGCGACAAGGAATCGCCAGCGTCACAGTCTAGTCATAGGGTCAAAATTCACTCCATTATATAAGGTAAGAAAAATGAAGTCAAGCCCTAAACCAGAATAGTAGCAAAATAGTTTATTATTATTATTGTATAGGACTACCAATACAATAATAGATCTTGGATCTCCAGGAATGAGAGTAATCCTAGGAAAGAGTTTTATTTGTTTAAGGTCTTTTTCTAGCATCAGGAGCTAATCCTTGAGCCAGAGGTCAAGGGCATGGGGACCTTGATATAATTCCATTACTGAATACCAAATAAGGAGGAGGCGATTAGCCGAGGGGATAGAGCAGTTAAGCTATAATTCTGAGTTGAAGACAACCCGAGTTCAAATCCAACTCATGGGAAAAAATTATCGAATTCTACTTGAGATGCCTCCTCCTGAGGAAGGAAATGGGAACCCACCTCAGAATTATTTCCGATGAAAATTACCCCTCAGAATAACCACAATGTATCAGCTCTGACACTAATGACTAAAGAGAAAGAGAGATAGCAAATAAAATTATACAAACATGCAAAACAATGAATAAA
The DNA here is from genome assembly GCA_023213315.1 of Euborellia annulipes. Classification (NCBI taxonomy): domain Eukaryota; kingdom Metazoa; phylum Arthropoda; class Insecta; order Dermaptera; family Anisolabididae; genus Euborellia; species Euborellia annulipes. The sequence goes on along the minus strand of JAKCPI010000395.1, from coordinate 99,599 downwards.
AAAAGGTAGAAAAAAAAATATTTAACAACAAACATAGTAGGTTTCCTCAGTTTTTTTGTTTAATTCTTTTTGACAATGTATTTACGTAACCATCAAAGTTACAACGTATTGCCCCCACTTCCCCGAAAAAATTGCTTTTGCAATCATAGAAGGATTCCTTCCTAATTACATCCCTGTGTAGATTTTAAGAATTCAAAAAATTTAAAAATTTAAAAATAAAAAAATCTCAAAATGTATATCAATAAAATTTTAATCATTAGAATTTTTTCACGTTGAATAAATTAAGGTTTTAAGAAGAGGATCTAAAAGTTAAGGTGAATTTTATTTATAAATACCATTCATTCTACTTCAACTATAATTAAACCCACCATAAAAAAAACATCCGAATATATAATTATTTTTATGTTCTGGGATAGCAGCAGCAGAAATCTTGAGAATATCAAAAGACGCAGTTGTTGTCGGGTGTTCAAAATATATAAAAATTTCATTTCAAATTGATTGAAATTAAACATTAAATACATTTTAAAGGTGTCTTGAAATAATTTGTAACGGTGGTATTTTGTTTAATATTCCAAAAACACTCAAATTACTAAAAAACCCACTAGAAACTGGCTGGATTCCAATGAACGCAACCTTGAGATACCAACCAAATTTCTTTTTCAATTAAAGTTTATTTCTAACAAGTAATTGATTAAATAAAAGACATTAATTTGCATTCAATAAGCCAATAAAAAGAAAATTATAATTATTTTGTTATATCAAATGACTTAGGAAGAGATTCAATTAATTCCAGAAAACATAAACTCTCTATACTGTTTTGTTGTTTATTATTACACAGAGAACCAAAAAGTTTTTTAAGAGTTAGTTTATGAAAAACTCGGAGAATGGGAGTTGAAAATAATTATAGTTAATATTCTTTTTATTACAAAAATATTTTTTGCTTTTATTAAAACAAAACATGTGTTTGTTATAAAAAAAAAGTTTAGATATTTGAACTGTGTACCAGTATATTAATATATGCAATTTAAGAATGGTAAAAAAAAGTCTTTTAAAGAGAGAATTTTTAAGGTTGCTTTCATTTGCCTGCTAGGGTTTCCAATTAATTTATGCAATTTAATTGCTTAGACATTTTTAGGTTTCTTTCCTTAATTATAGTGAAATAAAATTCAATTTGTAGGCTGAGAGAATTGTAAAAGTAGTTTCAATTAATCATAAGAGTCGTAGCCAGAAAGTTTTTTCGGAGTGAGGGGATTGAATGATCCATTCGATTATACTCCCCCCCCCCCCTTAAAGGAAAAAAATCATGTTAAAGTTTACAACACCTCCAGCGCTTTTGGCGCGTTTCTAACGCCGCGTTTTAAACGCTTGAAATCTTGAAAATTTTGCTTATTCTAGATTTTTTGGCGGGGGCAACCTAAAAAATTGTCTCCCAGCCACGATGGATCTCATTCAAGCAGGTTGTGTAGTTGCCCTTAACAAACAAACCCAAACGAATATACTGCAGACAGCGCTAGTAGGTTATTTACTACGTCACAACGCCGTTAAAACGCTTTGTAAACGTCACGTGTAGAATAGACACGCGTTTTGACGGCGCGTTTCAAAACGCGTTAAACTCCTTAGTTCTGTTTGACTCGCGCTTTTTAAGCGTGTAGAATGGGCCGTAGTCAGCAACAAAAAGACTCAAAAATCGGCAAAATATTTGCAATGTTGCTCTGGTATTTCATCTAATTTCTGGTATAGATACACCTGATATGAGAAATAAGTCGGCCCGATGCAGAGCCTGAAGCTTGAAGTTAGGTGAAAATCGACATAGTGAGATGAAAACATGCCAGTCTTAATTAGGGGAACTCATAATCCACATCCTAATTAAGCTCTTGAGCATCCAATGAGTGAATGGAAATTTCAACTACGCCAGTGGATAGGCAAATAAATAAAAATTAAAATGTTTCTCTCTTCTTTCTATTTTTTTTTTTTTTTTTTTTTTTTTTTAACACTCATATTCACACAGTCTTTTCGGCAACTTAGGCCATATAAGACTTTACGATAACCGTTATATATGATAATATCTATTGGGGGTCCAGGCATTTCTATTTAAGCCATTTGGTATCCAAATGGCTTAAATAAAATCCTCGAATTGCCTTTGATCCGAACCCGCAACCCTCGGTATAGGAGGCAGGCGCGCTACCAACTACACTAAGCCCGAGAGCCTTCTTTCTATTTCATATCAAGGTAAAAAGAAAAAAATTTAGTGGAAAATTAATTAAAAGAAACTATAAAACCATTTAGCCAAAAAATTCTATAGAGATGAACATTTTTTTTTTCTTTATTTAATCAAAGTATTTATTACCTAATTTAATAGGTAGGTATGTTTTTTTTTTTTTACTTTTTTTTATTTTGAATATAAAATAAATTCCTTTCTAAATATGGGGTTTAATTCTGTTATTGGATATTTTAGGTGATTTGATTTCGAACATGGCCTTGGATGCTTTTATATTTACTTCAAAGGAGATTAATCCGTTAATGCATCTTAGCCACGCAATTCGCAAAAGGAAATATAATTATGCCAAGCAACGATTTTCCATTATTTTATGTTCAAGTAGTTGTAAGACAATAGATGGATATCAAAAATTATTTACTGATCAACAACCACAGGAAGGAAGGATGACTTCCTTGAAAATGAATGACAAACGACATTAGAAATCAAGGTCTTCTTTTGGAAAGGACTTATGACAATAAAAAAAAAAATTGCCAGTCCTACTAGGATGAAGTCGTGACTTATTAAATTACGTTCCAACAACGCCGCTATATTTATAGTAATTGTTCTGTAAATGCAATTGTAGACGATAAAATATTTGAAAAATGTTTCGTATGTCATGTTTAAAAAGTAGAATTATTATTATAGTAGTCGCAATTAAGTAAATAATAAAATCTTAAGGCCACGATCTCAACTTTATTTCCTATTATTTTTTGTTTTAACAAAAAGGTATTGATCTAGTCGAGAGGTTTTTCATCATCTAAGGAATTTAAACAATTCAATAATTTAATGATACGGCAACAACAAACCAAATTATTAAAATAAAAATGCTTTATTTATCAATTATGTTGACGTTTCGATCGTTTCTTCAGGCCTACTTCAGATTAACGTCTGTTCTGAAGAAAGTGCCAAAACCTCAACAAATTTGATAAAGAAATCAATTTTTACTTTTTTTTATAATATTAACTATTCATTCAACCACTACTCCCGCAACCAATTTAATTATATTTTTTACTTAGGATACAATTATCTGAAAGTGTTGAGAAAGTTGAAGGTTTTTCAATAGACTGCAGTAAATTAGCCAGTTAATATATCGTTTAAGATAAAGAAAATCTGTAATAGGAGTTTGTGTTATGATTGGGAAATAGCAGTTTCGGGACTCGAACCAAGACTTCCCCCTTTCGGGGCTGACGGACTAACTTTATCTTAGGTCGCCGGCTCAATGTAAATATTCATCTTATTATTACGTACAAACATCACACACATTTATCACGAATGTGTTTATTAAAGATTTTGTGGTTTGAATTATTTTTATTTGGGGAATTTTTAATTATGTGAAAATGGCGGGAAAATGTGTATCTAACTTCATAGGAATGCCTGCAGATAGCGCTGACATCGTTGTATATATAAATAGTCACGTAACGGTCATGACGGTTTGTTTCACTTGAATCGGAGCAAGTGCTAAATACTTGATAACGGCTGCAGAATAAGTAGTCGAAACGTTGTATAGTATTTATATTTTTAATAAATAATTAATAACAAACATGTGGTCTATAATTAAAAATTCCCCTAATAATCACACATATTCAAGATATATATTCACAGAGTGTATAGAATGTTTAGAGCAGAAAAATTTTGCAACTTTAACAATGTTAATGCATCTAAACCCGAGTAAGGAAAGCGACAAAATATATTTTACATATTATTACAATTATTATGGAGCAAAATGAGAAGAAACATGAATGTAGTTTTAATTAAATCAAGTTTAAACAGAGAGTGTTTTTATTTTGTAATGAAATACAAATTGATCGCTAAGAGTAAAAGAATTTGAAACTAATGAAGAAATCGATTGAAACAAAGTTAAACCGTGGGGAATTTTAATTTTAACAAAAGAACAAAGTTCAGAGAAGTAAATTTTTTTAAAGAAAAACCCATAAATATTAAATGTAATTAAAATAATTATTCTCTTAAACTCATAATTATTCTTTTGTATCAAACAATTTTTCCAGGCTTAAATATACGCGAATAATTAAGGATATATTTTAAAAAAGTTGGGGATAAAGGTAGCCGCGAAAGCGAGAAGTCTTGGTTCGAGTCCAAAAACCGCGATTTCTGGTTTAGGGAATTGCCGCATTCAAAGGAAAGTAATAATGATTTAGATGTGGATTCTTATTAGAATTAATAAAGAACTTTTGTATAATTAAAATGATAATATTAATATTTTTCCTATCCAAAGTTCAAGAGGGGGGATCCCTAGCGATGAGATGCAATTAAAAAAAAGAAAATATTTCAAGAGATTAATTAAAATTTTAAAAGTTTCTCTATGTGATGGCGTTAAAAAAAATGGTGACGAGAATCTCGCGAGACTTTCCTTTTATATATACCCCTTTGGGAGTTATAGGCCTGCAAATAGCAAAGTAAAAAGAAGTAATAGCATTATTTTATTGATTGAATAATTAATGCAGGTATATATGAGGCAAAAATCATTAAAAAAAATATGAAATATATAGAAAAGTTATGTCCTAAAAAGCGGCATTAACTTTTGCAATTAATTTGCAAAGTGAAGAGAAATTCAATGGTAGCTCTTTTAAAGTCATTAGGTTTAATTAATAAAGATAGAAATAGCTAATGGATTTTCTTTGTCCTCGTTTATCAAAACTGTAGATTGTCTAAAGGGGAAAAGACAAACATAAAACAACAAGCATGCAAATTGTATAGTCCTCTATAAAATCTCAAACGTTCTTAAGATCAAATGTGGCAACAGCGCATGTAATGTTGGGAAAAAAAACACATTTTATTAGAAAAATTTTTGCATGTCATTAAAATGACTCAGATGAATAATCACTGGTCTCTGAAATGGGATTTTAGAACCAAATAAAAAAAATGGCAGCTTATCCTTTCATATCTCTAACTTGTTTAGCTTTTAAACATGTATTTTTGAATAATCCATAAATAAATCGACGGATATGTTATGCGAAGCTTTTAGGTTCGAAATCCGCTTGGATATAAATAGCTTTTCTATTTCAAAATAAACGAAATTAGTTGAAATTATTTTATAAGTTATCTTGATCTAGATAAAGGATTAAAAAATTCTTAACTCGGGAAATTGGGATTATATAAAGGATAAAAAATTTATATAAACTAGATGATTCCCATTAAATCAGTGCAAGTAGAAAAATTTAAAAATTAAGTAAATATTATCTTTTTGATTTCTTCTTTAGATTAAATTAGTCAAAGCAAGGTTTAAATTTATGCTTTCTAAAATAAATAAAAAAAATCACCCAGGTTTAGTTGAAAATCTTAAATCTAAGTATAGAGATGATTTAATAAATATGAGAAAGAGGGGAGTTTGTTTATTCAACAGTAAATCAGTAAGGCTCGTTGGTATGCGAAGCCCTCGTCTCCGTCTAGAGCCGAAACGCAGTTTGAATGAATAACGCCACTAAACCAAACGATACCTCCGAGAATTACCTTATTTTTTTTTTCTTTTAACCTTTTATTATTATTTCTTAAAAATATCTTATAATTGCGTTTCTCCATTGAATAAAAAAAATGCAGCAATTTATTATAATAAATAGACTATATATCCTGCATGAATATTTGACTAACATGATGAAGAAATTTTTTTAGGGAAAAAACGTATGTGTGGATGTAGCCCAAGAGCGGATACAAGGGGGGGGGGGGGTAAAGGGGGTAATTACCCCCCTGAGATTTGAAAAAAATACTTTTTTTTCGAAAAAAAAAATGTATTTTTAATGTAAAATTTTAAAAATTAATACTTAAAAATTTGATTTGTATTTATATTCTGGCAAACAAGTACAGAATCCGCCTTTAAATTACCGAAATTAAGAAAAAAAATGTGTGCTGTGCGATCAGTCACTCCAGATCCCCCCCCCTGAGAAACATCTCTGGATTCGCCACTGATGTAGCCTAATAGAAAAATAATTATTTTTATTTATATTAAATTGTCAATTAAATTGAAGATGTCACAACTTGTCCTCGAAATGTCAATATTGAAAGTTTTATAATTTTTTGTTGATTGTTTTATTGTTTGAACAAATTCAATTAGATATTATTAATTGTATTTTTTTTAAAGTCTTTTCTGCATCTTAGGTCATATAGACTTAGCTCATTATTTGCAAATACGATATACTGTATGTGTGGGTGCAGGCATATTTCTTCAACCTGTTTTGCATTAATTCCATGATGCGGGTTTGGCACAGTTGTATTTTAAAAAAAAACTTGTGTGACAAAAGTACAAGAGTAAAGTGTGCTTTAAACAATTTTGAGGACAAAATGACAAATGACAGGAACTAAAAAATAAATGATTTGAACCATTTCTTTTTCATGAAGTGCAAGAGTAAATTGTACTTCAAACAATTGGGGGAAAAATGATAATATACATTTTAAAGACATCTAAAAAATTATTTATAAAATTTAATCAAAATTGTTTGAGCAAATTTTGAGAAAATCGAAAAAAAAAAAATTGAAAATTAAAGTACTTGTAGGCTCTTTTTGGATTTTGTTCAAAAGCTTATTTTCACGCCTCAGGGAGATGCCTAAAATAAATTAAAAATTTCAACCTTGTAGTTCATGCTTTAAATTGAACACACAGCCAGGGTGACGATTTCGCGGGGCCCACTTTTTTGCACTCAGGAGACCTCAAGACATGTATTTCCATCAAAATCTTGAAATCGGAATCAAATACTTTATCTATATATGTATTACATATAGGGGGTAGGTAAGAGTGTTACGTGCCCCCACCCCTTGCGCCCAGGGTGGAAGGAGGGTCGCTCTGCCACGAGGAGCGCTGCCCACCTCCTGGAAGAGGGGATGAGAAAGGAGAACAGGTCATGCGGCTGGACTATCATTCAATTTTCGAGAATCAACGTTACGCCAGCAGGCTAAACTCTTCCACTATTTGTATACTTTACTGCTCATTATAACCATAAAAATTTTATAAATTTTTTTTGAAAAGAATATAATATTAATTAATCTTAGTCTTAATCTCGTATGCATAGAATAAATTTTTAATATGATATGATTAAATAGACATGTTACAGGGCCTGACTCATGCGAGAATAGAAGGGAAGTAACAATCCCAGAATTAATTTGTTTTTGCCTATTCATGAATTGAGAGTCTCAAACAACAAGAAATGAAATTTTAGTTATCATCATCCACTCACACACATGTCCACGGTCACACATCAATGATTCGGCCTTGTTTGACTTTCCTAGTGTCAAATATGCTTAATGGATTTGCTCATCGCTCTCCTCCTTCAGCTACAATAACGATATTTAATTTTTTCTATTTCTTTTAGGGCGTAAATTATAACTCGAGTTTTTAGTCTGAGGTGTACTAGTAGATATAAGTAGGGTATTGAAAATAAATAAGCTTTTATTGAAGGCAATCAAGGTTCAAACGAGAGGAAGTGAGTTTCTCCTCAGAATAATCCTAAGAGTGTTACTAACATTTCTGAGAAATAAAATAAAAAATAATTATTACAAATGAATTTTGCATCCAAATTTTAGTACTCTCAGTTTAAATTCTGATTGAGAATACTAACTTAGTAAATTAATAAATATGCCTATTTTAATTTTCAAGAGCAGGCGATTAGCCGTGGGGATAAAGCAGTTAAGCTTATAATCCTGAGTTGAAGACAACTCGAGTTCAAATCTACCTCATGGCAAAATTATCCTATTTGAAATGTCTTCCCCTGAGGAAGGAAACGGGAACCCAACTCAGTATAATTCCAATGAAAGTTACTCCTCAGAGTAACCACAACATGTCAGTTCTGACATTAATGACTGAAGAGACAGAGAGAGAGAATTTGAAAACGATGACCTTAGAGACGAGGCCAAAAATCAATTATGTAAATTATCGAAGCATAAAATACATAATTATTGATAAAAAAAAAATGAAAAATAAAAATTCAATCTCGTTTGAATTTTCAATTTTGTTCTTTGATTTGTTTTCAGAACAAACAAACAAAAAATACAATAATTATTCCAATATGAATTTCTCATTTTCATTTGCATGAAAAATAGAATCATATTTAAACTAAATGATACGGTTGTCGTTCAAGGTAATGATTTTGGAATGACCCCTTTCAAGAGTTGGGTCAGAGGCGATGAAATAAATTATGGAGGTTAGGCAAGAAACCAACACTCCACCTTATCACAATTGTCATTAAAAATAAGAAAATATTTTACGTTATACAGTATTATATAAAATATTCAAAAAATTCAAAACATTGCTTCTAATGGAATGAATTGATGAAGAATAATGAATTTATTCATAAGGAAAATTCTGTTATTTCAGGGGTTTATTTTTATATATTAAAATATTTTCTTTTAATTAATAAAAACATCCATTAAAGAGGGAATCTTGGCTGAATTTTAAATAATTACTTCTGCTCCTGAGCTAAACAAACAATAATGCTCCTAGTTTTTAAATTACTTAAAATATATATATATTTACTCAGAGAATAAAATTTTATTGCGAAAATACTGTTCAAAATTAATTCAAATTAAATATTCATATATTAATCAACAATTTTAAGGAAATTTCTAATTTAAATATAGGCCTATATTTTTTTTATTGTTATTTTATTTCAATTAGTCAGTCTCTGAAATGAATAATAATAATAATTAAAATATGCCTTGTATGTTTTCCATGACCAGGATAATTTTTTTTTTTTTTAATTTAATGATGTCATTTATAACGAGAAGGAAAAATGAATAAGTAGTAAGAGGATTAAATTTTAATCAAAGATTATAAATTAACTGGGAATCGACCGTAGTTTCGGTTTCTGTTTCTGCCAAAAATCCTGGTTTCGGCCAAAAACAAGCCGAAACTTTCGGCCGGCCGAAACCTGAGTTTGAAAAGATGGGATGAGACTCGTAAACTAAAATAAAACATATATATATATTATATATATATATATATATATATATATTTTTATAAATTTATATGATGATGAAGTGATTTGGTTTAAATTAAAACAATGGGCAGAAAAGTTAAGTTCAAATGAATAAGTCTCTTTAAAAAAAAGAACAAATAGGCTATTAATTAAATAATAAAATGCGGCGAAACCTGTGGCATGAGGAAATTAAAATTAATAAATAAATAAGATATATTTTTTTTTAATATTTTGTTTCTTTCAACGGACCGAACAAGGCCTCCTATTCCTATCTATTGTTAAATCTACAGTCTTGGGTGAGTGCAAAATAAAATATATAGGCCTACCAGTAAATTAAAAAAAAAAATTGTTTGAAAGCTCTCATGGTAAAATCATTAGAAGCCTCAAAATATTATATTTAGTAATTAAATTATTAATAATGTTATTTTCGATAAATACAAGCAAATATTTTTCTGATGAATCAGTTTATTATTTCCCCACATTATAACAATTCCCTAGATAAAAAAATTTGTTAATTTAAGAAAATTGATTAGGTTTCTGTGAAGGTGTGTTTGTATGTTTATAGCCCTAAATTAAATTAAAAATATATACGATCGTAAATTCAGGGAATCAATGAATCAGGAATTATATAATTTTAAATTTGTACTAATTATTTAAATAATATAATTAAAGAATTCTGTTGTGAATTGTATGGAATGAATGTGTCTACTGATGAGTGCTGTCATTTATCAAAAATAACCTTATTAATAATTATATCTACCAATATATTTTATTAAAATATTAATATTTATTTATTTATAAATGCTACTCACACATTTGTGAAGAAAATTTCGATGAGAATATTGAAGGCAAGGAGAAAACACAACACACAAAAAAAATTAAACGTCAAGACACATCACAAGACCAATTTCAACTTGAAGCAACGAGTATAGAAAAAGAGCAAAGCATATCTATGAAGGCATAGAGATTAGAAAAGAGAGAAGAAGCTACATGAAGGCAATAACTTTTGATCAGGAATTTTAATATTAATAAAATTTAATTAAATAATTAAAATACCACTATTATAATAAATAATAAAAAAAAAATTAAATATAAAAATATATTTTTGATGAATAAAAAAAAATATATTTTAAAGAATAAAATAAATATATTTTTGAATGAATAAAATAATTTAAATATATTTTTGATGAATAGAATAAAATAATTTAAATATATTTTTGAGGAATAGAATAAAATAATTTAATCTATCAAAATATAAATTTTAAAGAGCATCTAAAACATAATTGATTTTTGAATTTTAAACAAAATCATTGGATTTTGAGAATTTTGAGAAAATCAAAAAAATTGTTAAAGTACAGTGAGGGACAATATGTCCCACCCATGCGTTTTCTACTTGTGATTATTTCATTGTTTTTATAAAAAAAAAAATGAAAATCTTTATTGGAAATTTTCTAGGTTTGAACTATGAAAATTTCTATTAAAAAATATATAATATTTTTTTAAAAGCAATGAAATAATCGCAAGTAGAAAACGCATGGGTGGGACGGCCGTGCCTAGGTTATTTAGCGCGGGGCAAGTTGTCCTTTAGCGCCTTTTTTTACATTGTCCTAATGTTTCCCCCCGAAAAAATTTTTTTTTTTTTTTTTAAAAAGCCAATGTTTTCCCCTCCCGGGAGCGAAATTTTTTTCCGTTTGGGCCCCCGGAACCAAAATTTTTCCCCGCCCGAAAAAATATTTTACCTTTTTTTAGACCTGTCGGGTGGGACTTAATATTGTCCTACACTGTACATCAGTAAACTAGTAGTACTTTTTGGCTAATTTTGATTAAAAGCTTATTTTCAAGCTTGAGGGGGTTGCCTAACTTAAATATAAAATTCCAACATCCTAGCTCATTTCCTTCATGCTTAAAATTGAAGAAGAATAAGAATAATTTTTATTGTTATGAATTTACAATTCTTAGCTTAAAATTGAACACACAAATACAGACAGACAGATCATGTCGCGAAAACCACTTTTTTGGATTCAGGGGACCTCAAAACGTGTATATCTATCAAAATCTCGACATCGAATTTTTGACATGAATCTAATACTTTCTCTCTATATATATGTATATTTAACATACACATATAGGTAAGAGAAAGTAAAAAAGATCAAATGATTTTTGCTAGAGGGAAAAATGGAGTGATTGAGACTCTTCACGAGGGAAAATTTACTAAAAAAAAAATAAAATCATATGAATTTTGTATAGGAAATTTAAAAAAAAAAGTTCAAAACAAGTTTCGGTTTCGGTCGAAACTAATTGTAAGATTGAGACCGAAATTCGGTTTCGGTTTCGGTCACGGCTGAAAATCATGTTTCGGTCGGACCCTAAAATTAACTTTGTCTTGAAAAGAATCTTAAAAAGTATCCCTTCCACTCGTCCAATACCAAAGGAATATAATAATAGGCCTATTCAAGTAGTGTTCTTTTATTTTAAAGCTTTTCGGCATCTGAGACCAGATAGATAATAATTATTATCCAGACATAACAAATAAAATATTATCGGACTGTCTGGAATCAGCCAATACTTGAATAATAATAACAGAATATCAGTCTAGTAAGTTAGCTTGGTTTAGTAAAGGAGACTTTATTACGATTATATATATTTCTCTTAATCTTTGGGTGATCTAATTAAAATTATTTGGAGTGAAAAGGTGCCACGCCCCAGTGTTGAATTTAAGAGCCCCCTAAAAGACGTTTATAATCTAGCTAGATGGCGGCTTCCAAATAAAGTCACAGGGACGTCATAGTCGTTGGTCCAGATAAGATCCTCTAAAAGAAGAGAGGAGCTGTCAACAAAGTTTATGAGTGGAATCCTTGCGGCTTCAACGGGGAAAGAAATGAAATGAAAGGCCAACGGGATGAGAGAAAATTCTCGGTTGGAAAGCCTTAAAATGAACTATGCTCATATTAAAAAAAAAAAAAAAAAACATTAGGCTTATTGAGTTAATCAAGGAATTTCTGGGAAAGAAATGGAGAACTTCTATAATTTTATTCAAAACACATGTTAATTAACTTAAATGTTTTGATAATTTCTCATATGGTCGCCATATTACTGATTGCTTTGTTAAAAGGAAATGTTCAATAGAAATAAATAAACTTTGTGTATCAATCATACTTGAATTGAATTTTCCTATTAAAGAAATAAATTAACTTTAAACAGAAATTATAAATTAAATAAAACGTATTAGGTATAATTAATACAATAATTAAAACCCAAGAAATCGCTTGAATGAACGCAAAATCTATATAACATTAAGGCGGCAACACATGTAACTGCAAACTTGACAAGCATGCATGTGCAATCTTTTTGTACCAGCATGCACAAATTTCCTTCGCCACAAGCATGCTTGTGCAAGAAAATTACTCTAAAAATGTCAAACTCTGAAGGGTATTTATTCGAAGATAACAAGAAATACTCGTTTTAAACAGAGACACAATAAATATTAATATTTAAATTGAAATTTTAAATGAATTAATATATTATTAAATAAATATCAAATGCCAAGACGTCTATAAAATGCCGGAGAGTTTGGCTTGAGGAAATATGCTTGTGCATGATTAAAATTCAGGCATCAAGCGACTTGCACAATTGAAATGCTTGCGCAAAATTCTCCTACAGGCGCTGTGCTTTTAGGTTAATTTTCGGCATAAGCTGTTTCTTGCACAAGCATGCTAGTACCGTGTGGTGCCGAAGGGAATTTGTGAATGCTTGTACAAAAAGATTGCACGTGCATGCTTTAGTTTGCAGTTACGAGTGTAGCCGCATTTAAATATTAATTAAAAATTAAACAAAATTAAAATAAAAAAATGGTGGATCTTAGCCAAATTTCATTAAAATGTTAATATTATGGTGGTATAGTATTGGGTCAGGTGATGGTATTGTAGTTGATCGTTATTTAGGGGCGTGAGAGCGTGCTCATCCATCAGAATTAGAAATATCAATGGGATAATATTAACTCGCTATTCATATGTTTATTTGGCAGATGGTAATAAAAAAAATAAAATGAAAAATATTTCTTCAACTTCTGAACAACTCAACTATTTAATTCTGGATAATAATAAAAATTTTCAGTTCGCGAATTGATTTCTATGAATATTTATTCTCACGCGTCGAATAATGGCTTTCATTTTTTTTTTTTTTTTTTTTTTTTTTTTCAATATATCCGATGTCTGAAGATAAGAAAGCCGTTCTTTTCAAAATGTCATAATAAATATTAATAACAATAAATTAGAATATGGAGTTCACATAAAAATCGTGTTTTTATTTATGAATTAAGCAATTTAATTTAAAAAGACACTAACGAAGATATATATATATATATAAGCTTATATATATATATATTTTTTTTTGCAATTTTAGAGAAATATTCGATGCCTGTCATAGAAGAAAATAAAATAATTTTTTACAGGTAGCTAAAAAGGTTGACATTATTCTAAATGAAAATCTATGGGCAAAAAAATCCATGTAATTTAGGATTATCCAATTAAAAACCAATAAAAAAAACTAAAGAATTTCCAGGAAATTAAAGGAAAAATACTTATTTCTATATATTACATGTTTTTTTTAAGGCCATTTAGACTCCTATTGGATTGGTAGCCAATACATAATTTAAATTAAATTTTTCGAGCCCGGGTAGCCATCGGTACCAATTATATCAAACATATAAAATAAAAACACCAATGGCCTCAGTAGCAGCAAGGGGGAAAATTAAAAAAAAAAAATTGAGAGATTTTTCTATATTTAATATTTTGAAAAGGTTGAAAGAATTGTTAGTATTTGTTGAAAAAAAAAAAAAAACGCAAGGACAAAGATGGAGAGAGAAACCAAATTCCGCGTAGGTAGCTAGTCATTTTTCACTAATTTGTTCTATTTAGAAGCTCTATTTTGAACTTTAACCATTGGAATGTATATAGACTCGATTCCCTGCTGATTGTCTTAAGCCTCTATCAGGTGATTGGCCAAGCACCTTTGAACCTCCGAGAGTGGGGGGGGGACGGAATCCTATACTAATAGATAATTGGCAACGATCCTAATTAGAATTAGAAAGAATATAAATTATTAGAAAGTAATTTAAAATGGAGAATTTAAATAGAAATCATCTTAATTTAAAAAATCTGGTGGAATTGAATTGTTTCTACCCGGGTTCGTTAATATATTGATTGACATCAAATTCACACAAAACAAAAAATAAATAAAGGAGAAGAAAAAAAAGAAAGTAAATATTCACCAATTTTCAACGGGTTAAATTTGAAGAGAAGAGAGAGAGAGATGTTGCTATTGCCAGGTCGGCGTCCACTTGTCTGAGGGAGTATGGGAAAATTCGCTTAGACGGTAGAAGAGGGTTAAAGATAGATGAGAGGGGGAAATTGAGAAAGAAGGGAAGAGTCGCTCTTTATTTTAACAATAGAGTTATTATATAATATCCATTGTTTAAAAAAATAATAACGGGATTGTTTAAAAAATAATATTATACAGCATTAATTCTCTTTAAATGACGGATAAAAATAAATAAAATTAAAGAAGTTAAAAAAAAAACTTCCTGAAACTTTTTTTAATCAAATTATTATTGTTTATATATTGAGCAAATAATAATTTTAAGACATTTAGTAAATAGCTAATAAAATTTTTTTTTTTTTATTGATATTTCCACCAATGTCAAGTTATATTTTATTCTTGCGTGAAGGTAAATATTAATTTAATTCGTTAAAAAAAGGCTTTTCTAATACTTTTGTTGTAAAATAAAATACTAAAACCTTGATAAAATATAAATGATAAGTCATTTAAATTAGTATCGATATTTATTTATTTTCAGACTATGCAGGAAGAAATTAAGCGCAGGGATCCACATTTTGTGGGTAGCCTACTTGGATGGCGACCACGAGCTGCCCTAACTGGGACTGGCAGTACTTCTGTTCTTTACATGCCAGTCGGATATTCTATATTTTCAACAGGCGTCAGACCGTGCGACGGGCTGGCCTGTCCTATTCCTTTCCGCTCGCAAAAAAAACAAGACAGCCGACCCCGCAGCGCGGGATTAAGGCGAAGAATGAAGAAGAAAATGCAGGGAGAAATTGAAATTGTTCATAGGAAATGGAAATGAGCTCGGCTTAGAGGGAGGATAATTCGGATACCCCCTCCCTTATCCTGGCACAATGCATGTCTAATAAACTTCAAACGAGTGTCACTTCAGTATGTTAAGAAGGCTTAAAACATTTAAGAAAGACAATCGGCGAGAATCAACTTAATAGGAAGATATGGGTCATTAAAATTAGTAGATACTTCACTCACCATTGTTATAAAAATTTTCTAATTCCCCACCCATTTGAAACGAAAAAAAAAATAAATAAAAATCTCCACTGAGAAATGTTACATGAGCCAGGTCCCTATTTATATGTAAGTATTTCTCTAAACTCATCAAGTCAGATTTTCCTAATCTGGCCGCCATAAATGGAGATATTCAATTAATTATAAATATCAAATATAGTATAACTAGAGACCCTGTGGGGAGATAATGTTTTCTGGGTAAATGTTTATAAGTTTTCAAAAGATTATCCTACATTAATCCAACTAAAGCACCTTCTTTTGGCAAGAACGTGGCTTTACAGTGTTGCCAAGTTGTTCACCCCGAGGGGGGCAACCAATGGATGGATTGCCTACGAGTTTAATTAAAAAGCCGACACTCTGTCTACATATAAAAATGTTATTAAGCCAGCAAATACTTTTAAAGGCCAACAACCACAACAGAGAACCTTTTCCTAAACCTTTTGTCCTATTGTCTGCTTCTATTGTGATTTTAATACCAATAAAATAGCTGCAGCTTTGAAATAAATTATTAAACTACATGACCATTGTGTGAAGGAAAGGTTATAATGTTGTTTTATTTTTAACTAATTCCACTTTTTATGCAAGTTAATAATAAAAATAATACGACTACAAAATAAATCTCATTATCGTTATACAAAGTAAAAAAAAATTCCACATTTTTTTAATTAAAAATTTTTAATTAGAAGAGCTCTAAAAAAAATCAAAGTAGAATATTAAATAAGGATATCTTTTAGCAAATAGTATATTATATTACTTTTTATCCGGAAGGCCGTGAAAAATATACAAATTGCTACTTCAAATTTAGTAGCTATTAATTTAAATTAGGGTCTTGGGCTTGGTGTAGTTGGTAGCGCGCCTGCCTTGTATACCAAGGGTCGAGGGTTCGGATTCCAGGCAGTCCGATGATTTTATTTAAGCCATTTGTATCCCGAATGCGACTGTGTGTGTGAATATGAGTGTGAATGGGAAAAAAGTGTGTGTAAAAAAAAATTTAAATTAGCATGTCATATAAATTTTATTTTCTCATTATTGATGGATGTTAAAAGATAAAATATAAAAAAATTTTAGATATACAAACATTTTTAGGTAAAAAGAATTCATAAAAGATTAATCTGATGAATATCTATCTATGTATCAAAAAAAAAAATAATGAAATGATCATGAATATAAATTAGGCATAATAATAGAAGAATAATTAATCATGTTTTTTTAGAGAACGCCTTCAATGAAATGATTAGGCAAACATCAAAGCAAAAGGAAATTATTTATTTTTCATTTTTCGCACCTAGGATATTATTTATGATAAGAAGAAATGAATCATAATCGCGAATAGTGTGTATAAATATTATATGATCTGAGATTAATTATAAATATAATAGAATGTATATTTAAGTTATATAATAAATAATTGAAGATTAAAATAAAAAGGGGAATATTAAATGGAATTAAATTATTCAAATTGTGAAATTGAATCAATAAACATTTCCTAACCAAGGTCTTTTAATAATCAATAATTATAATATATTTGAAAAATAAACAGAGATATACCGGTATATATAAAAGTCTTATTGTCAATCAATGAGAAAATTTCATATTCATTTAACAATTATTCACTTAAATGAAATTGTTATTTATTTTAGAAATGATTGGTTGGTTAAACAAGGTCCAAATTAAGAGATTTATATAATCATCAGATGAGAACAAAAACATTTCATTTAAGAGTCTGTTATGACTTGAGAAAACTTTTCAAGCTGTTAGTTTAGGCCAAATGAAATAATGATAAGAGTTATCTCTGAATTTTATAATCGGCCATTTATATGTATATATGAAGTGAATGTATATTATTTTTTATTTTTAATTGTGGATTATTATTATCTAAAGAAAAAATATTTTTTAAAGATTCCAGATAGAATTCATTTTTATAAATAACTAAAGGAAGTGTTATATTTAATATGACTAATTCAGTAAACATTTTCTTGTTAAAGTATGCAAATGCAAAAATTAAACAAGAAAAGTCTTACAAATTTAACAGGTTCCTTCAAGGACATGTCAATTCATGTGTAAATTTTATTTTGGGTGCTTTAATTTTTAATAAAAAATTAACGTTTAATTTATTACCACTGTCTATAAGAACTTTTTTAAGATTTCACTATCTTTGATTTCGCCTGAGGGCAATCTGTCTCGTTGACATTTGACGAATGGTTATTTGGTATATAAAATAAACTTCCTCTAAGTGATCATATGAAAGAGGTAAGTCGGATATTCTTTTAAAAAGAAAAAAAGAGACTTGGTTAAAATTTATCTCCAATCCTGATGAAATATGTTACAAATACAAATCTTTAGATTGGGTTTGAAATTGAATAGAGAGATGAGAAAATCTTACGAGTAGAAAGCATATTTATAAGTTTTGAATTCGAAAGTTCTAGTGGATGTATTCTTTCAAATCTTACGATAATTTTCTAAATCGTGTCTTCTCCTAAGTGTTATATTTTGAAAACTTTGAATGAATGTTATGAAATTAAAGAAGTAAATATTATTAAAACTCTTATCATGTTCATTAAAATCAATAGGTGTCTATCATTCTTTCTAAGTGGTGGGTGGATTTAAAGTAAACATTTAAGATAAAGAGAATGAAATGTTGATGAAACCGACCTGAGATAAATCTGCTTGAGACCAACCCCGCCGTTGACGCAGTGCTTGGGTAGTGCGAACTCCTCGACGAGTTCATCCCACTCATTGCGGCTGTTCACCTGTAAGCAAATAACACACGCGTGCCATTGAGCGCCTCAGTCTGAGAGAAGCACGTGCTTGCTTGGCAGCTCCCCCCATTGGCGGAACTGCCGCGGTGGGCGTGGTCCTCCGATACCACGATCAGCTGACTCGGAGGGGCAGCAGCCCCGAGAACAGCTGATCAGAGCGTCGGAGGGGAGGATGCCCCCAAGTCCTTCCCTCCCCTCCGAGGGACCCAACTTCCCCCCACCACTGACAACAACCAGGCGCCACGTGATCCACGAGCCGGCGTCGTCGACGACGTCAGCCTTTCTCCGGGATCCCGAGGAAAAAGCACTTGTTGAGTTGTAATCACCTTTGGCACCTTTTTCATATCAGTATTACCCTGGGAAAGATATCTTGATCAGAGATATCATTTTAATCAAGAAATCTTGGAAATATGCTGTTTTTAGGTGCTACAGGAAGGAAGAGCGAGTTGTTTCAAATTTGGAAAGTTTCAGGGAGGGGGGAGGCTAAAGAGAATCCGTACCTGGTAATAGAATCTTTAAAAGCTGGGATGTATTGTCAAATGCAAAAAGAAGGTCAATGTTATGTTTATGATAGAATGACCATTGATGCAAATAACGTGAGATCCAGATTCCTTAATGATTCTGAAATGATCATCAAGAGGGAATATCCTCTTAATTTGAAATCACTTTGTTTGAATGAGAGAATGAAAGTTTTTATTTCTATTTAAGCAATCTGTGAGTTACGTTTAATTTCTTTTTATACTTAATTTTCCTTGTAGTTAAATTTTGCATTTCATTTATTTCAAAATTGTTCATAAACATACAATCAAAAGTTTTTTTTTTTTAAATAATTATAATGAAATTTTAAAAATAATCATTCATCTTGTTAATGAGGTAATATTAAATTTATTAAGAAAAAATAATTATACAGTTAATTAAAGGTATTGATGTTCTAACTGAATCTCCATAAATGGCTCTGTATGGAAATTGTGTTCGAATTCAAAATGTTCTTGTGATGTTAGGTTTGATTATAAACTAAGCGTATTAACAAAAGGTAAGGTCGTCTTTATTATATACAACACCCTAAGGGACATCAAAGAATCACATTCATTTATACAAAGATAACAATCTGCAATATGATGCCTGATATAAATCTAAAACAGACGAAATGTGTGGGTGGATAAATTTCAAGTTTGATAAATTTTATTAGAGACCTTGTTGAATTAAGATGAAAGTCAACAAATTAGAGATTGGTTGTCTAAGAAAGAGTTGCTATACTAAAGTATATAAGATGTTGGGCCCTTTCATTCCAGTTGCAAAGTCGTTGAGGCTTCAAAGTTGGCGTGAAAAGGATGAAGATATTATATAGGCCGAGTTCAACACAAGGATATAGAAGAAGATGAAGAAGAAGGAGAGAGAACTCGGCTCAAGTTTAACGAGGGATGGAAGGAAGGGAGGTGGAGGTGATGAGAACAAGTTGGCTAGCAATAAAGGGACTTGTTAACTTGATGGCTTTGAGAAAATTATTAAAGAAAAAGTTCTTAAATAAATCAAGAAATTAAGAAAGAAAAAAAAATATGTTGACAAATGTGATAGAGAAATAACGTTCTCCTATCAAGGTTTTATTGAATGATGGTAAGAAAAAAATCTGGTGTAACTGGTTGCACTGCATACAACTTTCTCTTACAATAGGTAATTGAAATTTGTGTTCTGTGCTTGTCACACTAGATTTTTTTGTGTTTACATATATTTGGTTTCCGGCAGTACAGTATAGTGAGGGCCACAATTAAGTCCCCACCTGGGAGCTAGAGCAAAATCATCTGTACCAGATTCCATTTTACTTTTTCGGTCATTAAAATTACTTCACTATATACCATATACTTAAGGCTCTAGCTCCCAGGTGGGGACTTAATTGTGGGGCTCAATGGCCATTAGAATTTAAAATTATAGAAAAATATTTATTGCCCGTTTGGGGGGGGGGGGGGGGTTCAATGGCCATTAGAATTAAAAATTATAGAAAAATATTTATTGCCCGTTTGCACCAACACATCTTAGATCTTAAGCTCGTCTTACATCTTACAATTGAATTTGAATCAGGAAATCGAGTCTTAAGATCCTCTATTGTGCCTTCATCGCCTAAATAATAACAATAAGAAATATTTATTTCATAAAAATATATATTCTATTATATATCTAAATAGTAGAGCTCTCGGGGCTTGGTGTGGGGGTTAGCGTGCTAACCTCGTATACCAAAAGTCGCGGGTTCCGACCCCAGACAGCCCGATGATTATATTTAAACCATTTGGATACCAAATGGCTTAAATAAGAATGTCTGGACCCCCAATATGTATATTAATCAATAACGGATATCTTAAAAGTCTTATATGGCCGGAGTTGCCGAAAAGACTGTGCGAATGTGTGTGTGAGTGTGAATGAGAAAAAAGTGTGTGTTAAAAAAAAATAATAAATAAATAGTAGATAAAATGCCACATTTATTGTTTTTAGGTAATGGAAGGCTCAAGGCGAGCCTAAGATCTAAGATGTTTTGGTGTAAATGGGCATATATTTTGTTAACATGGCAACCAATCTCCTATTCATTTTATAAGATATTCAAATTTTGGAGTGTTTGGGTTCCACAAATAGAAAAGAGGTTTTCTGCACCAAGACATATTCCTCAAAACTACCTACCAGTCCTCTAGCTCTAGACATCTATTAGCATTATCTATTATATTATGCCTATCTTTAATTTCTCCACAAATAAATTTATTTCTAGCAAGTAAACTAATCCCATCTTTATTGCCAGCCTTATCTTACTTATATTTACTAACTCTTTCAATCAAATAAAATATTTCAATAAAATGAAATTGTAGATGGTTATGGGCAGAGACTGGTTGGCTTTGAGGTGTGTGTTTACGTAAATGAAAGCATCACGGATAAATAAACGGTAGGAATTTCAATTTTATTTTTTTCAATCTTGATTTGAATTGAAGTTTTTATCAAAGAAGTATTGATCAGAATTCTAAGGATTTTTTAATGAGAATAAAAATTATCATTTGCCATTTGGTCTCCAAAACAAAAAAAAATTTAATATGCAATATCAATTTCATATTTTCTTTTTTAATTTACATTAAAAAAAAAAAAAAAAAAAAAAAAAAAAAAAAAAAAAAAACGGAATATTAAAATAATTAATGTGTTGTTTTTATCATCATGATATGAATTAAAAGAGATGTATCTATATACTGTAGATATAACGAAAACACCAAAAATAAAAAAAAAAGAATAATCTGAGTGTAATTATACAATAGTTTAAATGCTAAAAGTATAATTAAATTTAAGAAAGTTGCTTTTATAGCTATTTTTTTTGAATAATGATATTGAATCACGAAAAATAAGTTTATAAATATATTTATATATCTTAAAAAAAAAGGATTATTTACAATTTAGATTGATTATTTCTATTAATTTTTGTTGTTGAATTAAGATTCAAGTCAGACATATACCTAATAGAATTTTTTCCATTAAAATATTGATTTTTTATATTTAATGAATTAAAGTAAAGTAAATGTTTGAATAAGACTTGAGGCTTGTTTGAGTTCCCAGGCATGAGAATAGGTACTTTTCAGACCAGTCGCGTTTTATAAGGGACGTTATCAAATATTATCCATAATGAAGAAAGTAATAGATATCAAGCTATTTATTTTAGAGAGAGAAATTTATTTAATTTTTCATTCATGGAGGTAAAATACAGGTGTTTGCGGTAAAGAACAAAAATTAATTATTATTGATAATAGGAAGTCCAAGGTATAAAAAATGAATTTTGAGAAAAAAATTAAAGCTTGGTAGGGTGCCAAGGTTCGGATAGTTGTATGAATTACACATTTTTTATATGAATAGCTATGTATATTCAAATTTTTCTAATTATCAACTGCTTGGGATATGAATCTTCAAATCTTGCTTTGGATAATTTAAATTTAACTCACCCACTGGGTGAGAGCTATTTATAATTCAGTGAAATTTTATACATATGAAACAAATAAAATAGTATTAACATTAAAAATAATAATAATTAAATGGAAATTTAATTTAATTTTCAAATATGAATGTAGAAAGTTACTATTGAAAAATAAATAAATAAAATAGGTTAGTATAATAACTTATTGATCTAAGGATAATTTATAGATTTTCTCTTTATCTCTAAATTATAATAGTTGGATTAATTTTATGTTGACCTAAAGGAATAAATTGAAATTAAATAGAACTCCAATAAGTTATTCATGTAAAAATTATAATTGCAGTATTTTAGAATACCAATTCTAATTTATAATATAAAATAATTCATTATTATTAGTATAATCAAAAATATCGAGAAAAGAGGAAAAAAAAGTTGACAAAGATTTTTGAAAACCAGGCAAGTCGAAAAGTAATCAAAAGGAAAGCCCTAAGCTGAGAAGATTGGTCTCCGCGAAATATACCCCAGGGATTTGGGATAAAATACGATCGCAAGAAATCTTATCTACTATTTTTTCAAAAAAATAAAAAGAAAAAAAAAAAGAATTTATCACTCCTTGTAAAGAAATTTAAATAGAGAATTGATAAAAAAAAAATGTTTGCTTGTCAATAAAATAACTAGATCTTAAAATTTATTTCAAATTAAAATCGTACTAGAATTGGTTTGTATAAGGGAAAATAAGTTATTACGTTAAAAAATTTTTCTAATTACATTAAATTACATTAAATATTCACTTTGTCTGAAAGTACATAGTCAAAAGTTTACAGGTGTTAATATTCATCATCTTGAAATCAAGTGATGTACTGATTGAAAGGATATTTAAATTAATTCAATAACAAATATAACACTCCGACGTACATAGAGTACTTACATACCATAGGCGTAGCCAAGGGGAGGGGGGGGGTTCAAACCCCCATGAGACTCAAGTCATGACTAGATATTTAAGCTCTATAAGGGTAAGAGAAAGTAAAATATAATAATTTACTCTAGTTTAAAAAAAAAAAAAAAATGAATTATAAATACCCTTAAATTTTTCAAATATTTGAAAAAATTTTCTTGAACCCCCCATGAAAAATTTCTGGCTACGCCTATGTTACATACGATAGATAGATACATAGTAAGTACAGTGAAGGACAAAATAAGTCCCACCCAAGCGTTTTCTACTTGTGATTATTTCCTTGTTTTTATAAAAGAAAATGAAAATCTTTATTGGAAATTTTCTACGTTTGAACCATGAAAGTTTTCAATAAAAAATATATAATATTTTTTTTTTAAAACAATGAAATAATCACAAGTAAAAAACACATGGGTTGGACTTAATATTGTCCCTCACTGTACATACGACGTATATAGAGGGGATAATAGGAGAATTACAGACGTTTTTGGGAAATAACATTATATTATTAGAACTAATCAGTCTGACTTTATTAATTACATCTAATTAACATTAATAATTAGGTCCTATAGGAAGTCCATAGAAAAATTTCATTTTTTATTGTAAAATTCGAAAATTTTCCTGTCGTTAATTACCCGTAGTCCTTGGGGCAAGAAAATACACTTAACCATGGTTCGTGTGATCTTTTTACCGACAACTTGACATAGAATCTTAAAGAAAGCACATTATAATGTTTGTATTTAACTTTATACAATAGGCTACATAAATGCTCAATTGAAAATGTATTATTTTGTATATGGCGACCGCATGATCTCTCTTGTTTTTAAAAATATGGTTGGATAATTTGGATAATAGAATATCATTTAATTACGGGTGCAAGACGTTTTGATCATAAAGTATTTGCAATTCTAGTACTTGAGACTCAGATTTTGATCAATTGTTTCAATTCTTTATTATCCTCTATAAAAAACGTAAGTAGAAATAAATTTCAAATATAAGAATATGAAATAAGTTAAGAAGTAGTATATTCTAATATAATCCGATGGATTATGAGAAAATCTTTTTGGAATATGAGAAAATCATAAAAGTCTGTAGGATTCAATATTCTACTCTAACTCAAAAGAGTAATCCAACTTTTGAAATGTATGAATTGATCTAAAGAAAAAAAGTATTTTAATATAAATTTATTTTTCAAAGAAGAATTTCATTTTTTTCTTATATATAAGTAAAGAGGGAATTACGCATTTTTCAACCCTTTGTCCTTTTCGAATAACATGACAAATCTACAAAAAGTTTCCAATTTTATTTGTTTAAATAAAACTTTTCTTTAGACCAATAAAAAAGGGGTATTTGTAAAAAAAAAACTTTTTTATTTAAATCTTTCAATATGAATTGATTAATTATTAAAATTTATTCATGTTTGATAATGTCTTAACAAGTGATGCTTTGTGTCATTCTTTATTAAATCTTGATAAGTCACATTTTGGTTAGTATTATCCAATATAAAAGGAAGCACTGATAACATTTCTCGAATGATAAAATTTATAAACAAAACACTTTTTGATAAAAAAAAAAGTTTCCATAAATGAATTTGTTGAAAAAAAAAAAATATAATTATCCGACTGTGAATAAGTAAAGAGGGAATTACGCATCACAACAATTTTATTTGTAATTAATATCAAATATAATGAAAAAATTTTGTTTTTAAAATATATTAAAGGTTGTTGGAACATTAGTTTTTTTCTTTTGCTTGAAAACCCTTTTGTTGTTTGATAAAATTAATTTTTAATAAATTCATCCTGTCTTTTGAAGTTGATAATTAATTACCGGGAAAATGAAGAAGAATTTTTTTTTTATTTGTTTTATTAATTAAAAAAAAATCCTTTTAAAGAGGGTAAAAAAAAAAGCTAGTCTAGTATCAATTTAATATTTGTTTTATATTATTTCCATTTGTACAATATACAGTATAATGATGATATACTGAAAGTTCAGAGAAAATGTTTTTTATATTTAAAGAAAAAATGAATAAATCAAAAAATATTTTAATATATTTCTAATTAATTTTTAACTTTACCAACCAACTCAAAGTTGGATTGGTAAGTTAATCAATGCAACCATAAAAAAAATTGAAATAATGCTAGCAAAATTTGTTTTGATGATCTCTGAGTTCATTTTTGGTATGACGAATGTGTTGTAATTTCTTCTATACACGATAACAAAATATATTGAAATTTTGTGCAAATAAAATAGAAATTCCAAGAAGCGAATGGGACGTGGAATATTATAAAGTTTCTCTTCATATAAAAAAAAACTGAATGAATTTAGCAAACAACGTTTTTTTTGGAGGGGGGGTTGAAATTTTTATTAAAAATATATTCTTAAACTAGACTATTGAGTATCGTTTAAGTCTTATATGACCTGAGTTGCCGAGAAGAAGTTGTGTGAATGTGTGTGTGAGTGTGAATGAGGAAGATGTAAAATGCATAAGTATGGTAAAATATTTATATTATGTTACCATAGCAACAATTTTTCCCATCTTTCCTATAAGTACAAGAGTAAAGTGGCCTTTCAATGGCAAAATGAGAAAATACATTTTAAAAAGCATTTAAAAAAATAATTGATTTTTGAATTTAATCAAAATCGTTAGAGCGAATTTTGAGAAAATCGAAAAAAAAGTGAAAAAGTACATTAGTAAAGTACTAGTATTTTTCAGCCGATTTTGATTAAAAGCTTATTTTCACGCCTCAGGGGTGTGTCTAACTTAAATATAAAAATTTCAACCTCATAACTCAATTCCTTCATGCTTTAAATTGGATACAGACAGACAGACAGGCAGACCATGTCACGAAAACCACTTTTTGGATTCAGGAGGCCTTAAAACGTGTATATCCATTAAAATCTCAACATCGAATTTTTGACATGAATTCAATACTTTCTCTCTATATACTAACATAAGAGAAAGTAAAAATATACAGTCGGAGAAGGGACTTTTGGATTCGTGCTGAGACAACCAAAACACAAAACAATATCTTTTAGTAGAATTAAAGGAGAATAGTTTCTTTTAAGACAACACTTCCGACAACTAAGTGTTTTAGTTGCCTAAGCACAAGGAAGAAGTCTCTCCTGAAGGTTAATAATGGCGACGGTTGTATTAAAAGTTTTTTAGCTTTACAAAAATTTCTTTAGCGATTGAGAAACATCTCAAATGACTGAATGGCAAATATTTTATCAACAAAAAAGATAACTTTAAACTTTATTACGGATCTCCCAATATTATTTATTCGAATATTATTGGTAAAGGTGACGTCAAGCCAGCGTGCCTGGAAAGAAGAACAGCCACTGAAATCAAAGCAATTAAGCAGGGCTAAGTACTGCTGAATCGCGAAAGAATCATCTTCGAGAGACAAGGGTACTAAACGTTATTTGTTCAAACTAATATTAATATAGTCAATATGGTATTTGATCGCTCAGGCAAGTCCAATTTTTTTTTTTTTTTTTAATTTTCGCACTCGGCTGTCGAGGTCATTAAAGTTTTGATTTTCTATATCAACGGGGGGACGTTCCACGCTCATATTTCTCGGAGCCACCCACTCGAGGTTACTCAGTAGCATTTTTTCAAAACAACGATATCCAATTGACTTATTTATATTTAAAAAGTATAAGTCACAAGTTTTCTGATTGATTAAAAAGAAATTTTAAATTTGTATATACTTTAGCTATGAAATAATAATTTTGTATGAGCTTAATATTAATATTATATGTTTATATCAGATTTTTTAGCAAATTGCCTGAAAAGTTTGTTGATTTTTAAAAACAAAATAATCATGATAATTAAATCCTTTTTTATATCCATAATTAAATATCTACCTACTTGTTTCTGTTTACATTAGAATATTTTTTTGTGTATCTGTTCATTTATATATATAGATTTTTTTTTATTAAAATAATTTAATACAAAAAAAGAGGAGAATTTTTAATGAAGAATGAAATGAATATAAAATCTCAGAGCGTTCATTCTTTTAAGAGGGTATTTGAACCTCAAGAACTTATCATTCCAAAGGCCCATGCGATTAGAGAGATAAGGCAGGTTTTCCATCGAATTTCTTTTTTTTTTTTTTTTTGAGATTATGAAGTTTTTTAATTTAAAATTTAATTTTTTTTTTTTAATAAATTCAAATAGTCACCAAATCAGAATTTTTATTTGGAACCCAATTTTAATTTAATTATTTTGATGATCTTAAAAGTTGAGTAACATCCTCTAAAAAATCAACAGTGGTTGAGTGACTGCTTGCTTGCTCTGTGGTAGTGCTGCTAGTAATTAATTTACCTGTAGAAAGTTATTGACTTCCTAATTTCAGATTTGTTTGATTTTCTTCCCTAAGGGAGTTTTAATGGGTTACAAATAAATTCATTCCGCCCTTGCTGTGTGAACAACCCTCCTCTTTTGAACCCCTTAATTTCACAGGGGCGAATTAAATTAAGAGATGATATTCCCAAAAAGTTATTAATTAAAGGTTCGGTTTCTCTCTAAAAAATTGCATTTTTTGATTAGCGAATACTTAGAAAAATTTTTGTAGGATGGTTCACATCCATTAAATGATAATTTTTTTTTCTAATTTGTTGTAGTACTATTACTTTACTGATGCACTTTTTCAGTTTTTTTCGATTTTCTCAAAATTCGCTACAACGATTTTGGTTAAAATTCAAAAATCAATTATTTTTAGATGCTCTTGAAAATGTATATTCTCATTTTGTCATTGAAATCTTCTGAAGACCACTTTATTCTTGAGGTCCATAGAAAAGATAAGAGAAATGGTTGCCATGGTTACAAAATATAAATATTTTCCCATACATATAAATTTTACATTTTGAAATTCGAATGTACTGTCGGAAACTAAATATTTGTCGACACAAAAAATCTGGTGGAACAAGCACAGAACACAACTTTCGTTTACGGAAGGTAAGAGAAAGTTGTGTGCTGTGCCAGTCACGCCAGATTTTTTTATATAAGAAGACAGTACTATTTTCAAATGATGTTAAAAATTTAAAGATGATTTATGCAAAATTCCAAAACTCCGCCCATTGGGTAGTTACTTAAATTTCTGTGGCGAACAGTCGGACAGATTATTAAGATATATAGGTCTAATCATAGATCCCAGGTCAAAAATGTGGATGATAATATCCCTTCGATCCGAGGGGATATACTTGATATTATATGTAGTTCATTAGGTGGGCAGAGAAGAGCAACAGTCATCAAGAATCAGCAATCAGCGTGTGGTTGCCATCGATATCAATCAATAGTAAAATATATGTAATTATTAGAACCCTAAATGGCTCAGTTGCCGAGATAGAGAAATTTAAAAAAAATATTTCATCTAATCAAATTATATTAAAATAAAAATCTCATATTCAGGCTTATAAAACTTTAAAAGAAAATGATTTTTTTTTTATTTAAAAAAATGGCCTGGCTAAGTGATTGGTATAATTTCGAATTGAGGTGATTATCTCGCAATGGAGCTTTGTTACAACCGGCGGGGGCTGTGCACTGTGTGTGTTTACATTGCGTATTGATCCGTGGTTTAGGGCGTGCGTTGTATGCGAGTGTAAAGTGCCAAGGCGCAGCAGAGCAGGCGCTCTGTGCTCAATTTCGCCAGCTGCTTGTGTGCAAATCTACACACCCAAACCGGGTATATATACATATATCTATATCTGTTTAAGTATATATGTATATATGTGGAAATGTTTAATAGGTGGTGGATTGCGTTTGCAGATGCAGGTTGGCAACATGGAAGATCCCGGCCAGGGAGCAGGGATTTTCGGCAGGCAAACCATGCAAGACTCAGGCGTCGTCTATTGATTTTGTGCCGCCGCTTCGGTTGCTATCAAGTCCCTCGTACTACGACTGCGCGTTCAGCTCTAGTTGCATCGTTATTTTTTTTTTTTATTTATTTATTTTTTTTTGCCCAAGGGTCCACCAACCCCATCTTCCTCTCCACCCTTGTCCAATCCATTCTCGTGACTGTTTACACCCGTTTGAAACGGTCAAATCTCTCTGTATATGGGTATACCTCCCACTCACTCACTCTTAACTTTTTCATTTGATTTTTTTTAACGCAATGATATTATATTTGCGCCTTGACCCAGCCTTAAAGTAGGCCTCAAAGGCATGCAGACATGTTTCTTAGGAGTCAATAACCTGATCAAGGTTTGCAAATTTTCACATGGATTATTAATATCGATAATAATATACAGATATTTGTATTTTATATAGAGGCCATTAGATCATGATTTAAGGTTGACTTCGGGATTAAAAATATATTAGAATTAATATATATACGAAATTAACAGGTTTCGTTAGAATAAAATATAAATGTCTTCATCATCCCTGATACCGAAAAGGCGTAAAGATTATTTGGGTATTAAAATTAGAACAATAAACATTTTTGTTTTTTCTTTGAGTGGGAGACATGATTTATACAAGAGACAAGATATTGTTAGAATAGTGAATCAATGATGAGAGGATATAAACTTCATGTTGGGAGAGAAAAGAAGACTATTTAGGAGAGTGATTGAGAAACCAGGAGACTATTAAAAATTTGGTGAGACAAAGCATATATAACTTTCTATTATCAACTTACAGCATCTAAAATTCTAGTTCCATATTGATGAAAAATTTGAAAATATCGAAAAACCCAGATCCAAGTGGACGAAAAACGATCAATAAATTTTAAAACTCAATTAAAAAATAATTCATATAGAGAGGATAAATTGGGATGCAACAGGTTCAATAAAAAGAAAAACTCCTAGAATAAGACGTTTCGGCCTAAATTCATTGAGTCATCCTCAGTTTCATAGTGGTGAAAGTCCGAAAATTCAATTTTAGAGTTAAGCCTCCAAAACGTTGTTAAAACGTCTTCTCTTTTGAGCGTCATAAGTGGCGAAAATATATTTATTTCCATTCTTTGCTATTGATTCTAGCCTATTCATTTGTTGGCCGGCTATTTAAATGTAGTCTATATGTTTATAAATCTTTCAAACGCCTTTTCTCGAATTGTTGAATTCGGACTTTCGCCACTATGATTCTCAGCAGGCGATATAATTATCTGGAAATCAGATGGTTTCCAAAGGTAAAAGATTTGAAAATTCTATAAACGTGAAAATTCTTAGAATTTCATTAATCAAATTAAAACTAAATGCATGAAAATAGTTCAATGCGGTATACCAGTAAAAGAGAGTAAGGAGGGTCCGGAAAATAATTTAAAGTGTTTTTGTGTATTGATGACATCTTATGCTAGAAGGCTATTTTATCTATATTTCGACAGTCTGAACAAAATATCTTTAAAACGAAACTATCAAATTACTAATTAAATTTGTATTTTATATTATGACTTCGGGCTAAATACAAGAGAGTAAATTATTCAACTGATATACACCATATATCGCCTACTGAGAATCATACGGGTGAAAGTCCGAAAATTCAATTTTTAGTTTTGATGAAGCTCAGGAATCTTCTTTACAATTTCCAATTTCCAAAAGGATTCGGATCAGTAGGTTCAATTATAAGTCAAAAAGTCTTTTAAAACAAAACTTTATTTGACAATGTTTCGTCCACTTGCTGTAGGACTTCAATTTTTAAGTTAAGCCCACAAAACGTTGTTAAAACATCTTCTCTTTTGAGTGCCAAAGTAGTGAAAATATATTTATTTCCATTCTTCGCTGTTGATTCTGGCCTATTCATTTGTTGCCCGGCTATTTAAATGTAGGTCTATATGATTATAAAACATTCAAACGCCTTTTATCGAATTGTTGAATTTCGGACTTTCGCCACTATGATTCTCAGGCCCTCGGGGCTTGGCGTAGAGGTTAGCGTGCTAACCTCGTATACCAAACGTCGCGGGTTCGGACCCCAGGCAGTCCGATGATTTTATTTAAGCCATTTGGATACCAGATGGCTTAAATAAGAATGCCTGGACCCCAATATAGACAAATTCATAAATAACGGTTATCGTCAGTCTTAAATGGCCTAAGTTGCCGAAAAGACTGTGTGAATGTGAGTGTGAATGAGAAAAAAGTGTGAATGTTTAAAAAAAAAAAAAATGATTCTCAGCTAAATAAACTGTCGGTAATGAGAGCACTTCACACAATTTTCGAGAAAGGTGAATGATTTTTGTCGTTTGTCACATCAGATTTCCTCTAACGAGTACTTCACACTGAGTACTTTCAACCCTCTAAGAACTGGCTTTGTCTTTTATGGGTTTTCGCGCTACTGGTATAAAATATAGAATAGGAGCGTCGAGTAAGGGGTGCTCGTGTGTTTGAGCACCACCCAGAATTTTTAAGGGTTACTCACTCAAAAGGAAAGAGAGAGGGAAAAAAAATCAGGATAAAAGAATTAAAAAATAATAACTGAAATTCAAACTTCCTTTTTCTTCTTTTACTTTTAATTATGACCGTATTTCAAAAGACTTCCCTCTATTTTTGGGGTTCTGTATATGCCCCAACGATCTCATTGGCGGGTGATAGTCCTCCTTATATAATAAAATCATTTCAAGAGAGAAGAAAAAGTTAGTAGAGTTTATATATATATTAATTTAAGGTCAAAACAGTGACTACACAATTATTTTTCATTCGCTCATAGGTTAAATTTTCATGTAAATTAGCATTTGTTCTCGGGAATAATGTTCTAAAAATAGTTAGAGCCAAATGTTATTAATTCAAAAATACAAAATCTGCATATTTTGGGGTGTCGATTTCCACCGGTTGTTGACTGTGAGTTTTAAAGCCCCCCCCCCCCACCCCCTCCTCTATCCATCATAAGGATTATCTCAATTCAGCGAATTATTTTTAATTGAATTATTAATGAATCATCTTTGAAAATAGTGTTTAGAATTTTTTTCATCTTTAAAGAAGGTTTTATATAGAAGAAAAAAATTGGTTCGTTCAAAGAAAGAATTTAATTGGTAGCCTATCAAAAATAATTTTTCTCGATTAAAGGCAAACCAGTGAGTTTAAAACATGAGACATCTACTGGTACCTCTGCACCAAAAGCACACGTAAATAAAATATATTATTAAGCATGTAAAAGAGAATTTAGCCAAGTGGTCATTAATGTGATATATGCAACATTTGCGAGATGAATTTTCGATTAGGAGTTGTGTTGAGTTCGGGAATCAAAAAGCATTCTAGACTCTGATTGCCATTAATTGAAACGAACCCGGGCCGAAACATCGAATAGGATGCCAGGTGGGCCAATGCCACCAGCCGAGTACCTCGACAGGTAATCAGCCAAGTAATTTGGCAACAGCGCATCTGTTCCTCTCTCTTTCTCTCTCCCTCTCTCACACACACACACACACTCACTCATCCTCCTTTTCAGCATATGGCATAGCCAAATGACAACGAGGAGAATGTCTCTCTATCTCTCTCCCCACTTTTAGACTTGGTTACACACACCTTTAGAGGAAATTGCAACCATAACAACAAAAACAAAGTTGTTGAAAAATATGATATCCCATTAATTCCACATGCATGAATAATAAGCAAGGCGAGATTCTTTGAAGGAAAAATTTTTATATCAAGTTTATATATAATGCGTGACAACTAGTAGTTATATATTCATGAAAATAGATATAAAAATATCAATATTTTTTTCATTTATTTGTTTTGAGGTCTTTTTTCGTCATCTGATGTCTTTTAGAACTCGTTCTTATTTTTCTAAATTTATTGTTAGGAAGTATAATGTAGAAAAATTTCATCGCAAAATCTTATAAAAATTGGAATATAAAGCTTATTTTGAAGCAAGGTATCCTAGTTCCGGCATTTATAGCCCTAAAGAATGTGGGAAAACAGGTTTTTAAAAAAATATAAAGGAAAAAAAAATTATTTTTCAAATAGAAAAACAATTGGATTGTTTTTTCTTAACAATAAATTGCCGTGAGTACTTACCAAAGAGAAAGAAATCTCGCTTCTTGCTCTTTGGATAAGAGGATTGTTTCCTATCCTGAAGTTTAATCAAATTATTTGGCTACCAATTATGATTAAATAAAAATGTTTTAATTAAATTCAGAAGTCGAAAAAGACCTTAAAAAATAATCAAAATATAGCGTATAATTGGGCTGGAAGATCTTTTGTTTAATAAAGAAAATAAATTATCTTTTTTCAGGATCGATTTATGATCTAACGTCGCGCTTGTTTCAACAATTTCGGCTTATACATTTTAATTAAACTGATTAATTGGTTAATCAATATTTTTCCTTGTTTTTGGAAAATATTTTAGTGGATTTACTTCGGGAAAGTGAATTTGAGCAGCTTGTTAATATTTTGATACGAAATTAAGTAAATCAGAAAAAATACCTTTCGTTTTTCTAAATATTTGTATAATTCATAATCTAAATACAGATTTTTTTCTGAGTAAGTAGAAGGGTTCTTTTTATAGGCAAAGAGGCCTGACAATTTTTGGCGAGGAGAGTTCATTAAATGGGCAAGAAATTCTACTAACTCCAAACTGACAGCTAGAGATAAATGTAAAATAAATGAACAGTCAGTGATTGATCAAGTGAATACTCGTGAGACCCCAAATTTTAAAAACCTTAAAAGCCATGTTATATGGAAAAATGTCATCTGCAGCCATATGCCAATTATACAATATATTTTGCTGACGATATAATCCTTACTGATTCATTAAAAAAAAAATTGTTAAAAAAAATTGAATTTTTATTTCTTTCTATATTAGAGAATCTCAATTGAAATAATTAATAGAATTTGCTTACTAATTCTTATAGAAAATAATCTATTTATATAATTCGCTAATATACATCTGTCCGTCTGTCTGTCTGTCACGTTATGTTTGACCAACTTCCCGTTGGAATTTTGAAACGAAATTTTTTATGCTTAAAGAGGATCTTCTAAGTATTACAGGAAAATTATAAGACATCGAAATGAGAGAGAAGTATTGAAATTAATATATTACTCTTGAAGGAGAGCATGAACAATGTTGAGTTTTGCAAAAAAAAAAAAAAAAAAATTGTTTTTAGTAATTAGTTCCGAGACTTTTTGTTCAATCTACAGTGTTTGAAATGATAATCAAAAATATTTCTTAAATAATAAAAGTGAATTAGACTCTTTCTTCTTCGAGAAAAAATACTTTCATAATATGAATATTTATTAAAATAAATATAATTATGTATTATATAATCTTTTTGATCCTTGAATTATTATAGTAAATTTTTGTTATAAATAAAAAAACTCAAAAAATGTGATATGTTGACAGGGTGAAATGAAATGGAAGACAGAAAACGAAAGGAGAGGGGAGATGGGAGAAGTAACTGATATGTCGAGCTTTCGACGAAGGGAGCTTTCGTTTCCATTGACTAAATGTCTGATATGTCAAAGTATATTTGATGGATATTTGCAAAGTTCAGACAGTTCGAAAATAATA
Organism: Euborellia annulipes; assembly: GCA_023213315.1. NCBI lineage: Eukaryota > Metazoa > Arthropoda > Insecta > Dermaptera > Anisolabididae > Euborellia > Euborellia annulipes. The sequence continues at coordinate 64,977 of JAKCPI010000395.1, read as the reverse complement.
ATAAAATACCTTTTTTATATGATAGATCAATAAAAAATATACTGTATATATATTTTACATAAACAATATTGGCGCCGTCTCATCTCATAATTGTTGAAATTGAAACGATTTTTTGAAATTTTTATAAAATAATAATTTAATCAAAGTTAGCAAAAGTGGATGCATATTTTAAAAAAGAAAAAAAATTTTGGAATATTTCCTTTCTTCAATCCCATTAGAGGTATCAATGAAATTTGAACAAAATCGGTGATGGGAGACTTTAGAGTTCTCCTTTTAAGTTTTTATACCCCCCGGGGGGCTCGGTCTAGGAACTTGTCCCTAAGGAAGATTCTCGAAATATTGGCAACAAAAAATATGTGGTTCCCGAAATCCTGACACCCTGTATATTTCGACGCTGCCAATCAATTTGGAAACTATCCAGGTGCCGAACAAATAATCAAATGGAATCAAATATATGGTGGAAGAGTATCCTATATCCTACAAGCAAAAATTCAAAAAGAGGCAAGATTCCATGTCAATTCAACCAAGTCATCTCAGATTTTAATGAAACTTGGTTAATTTGATTTCCCTAGATAGATGAATAATAACCACAAAAATTTTTCCCCACAATATCAAGTAAAAATACTTTCTCTCTATATACTGGTATATTTCATATAGGCCCTATGGGTAAAAAAGGATATTTTCAATTGATAGAAATAATAGCCTACATATAAATGGACAAAAGATTGTTCAGATAATAATTAAAAATTTGATGCTATCTCTTAAAGCTATATGACAAATATTAATAATAATTACGTTCTGGGGTAACTATAAAGCCGACTCGCTAACTTCTGAGGCCATCTTGAACACTCAGAAATAAAATCCTAATAATTTTATGAATACTGCTCACAATATAAAGTGTACCAGTGTTTCAGATTTTTGACGTGACAACGTCTTACAAATCATGTGTCTATAGTGGCATGTTAGAGGGGCTTGCACGAAAAGTTTTTATGGCTTGAATAACTCCTCTGTCTTAAGAGGTATAATTATGGGAAATATACGGTTAGAAAGAATGAGTTTTCAGCTAAAGATTTCACCATTTATTTTTTCCTATCATTTTATTTTACCGCGCTGCGGTAAATTCTAATTTGAAAGTTTAAACCCCTGTAGATTCTGAACGGTTAATCAGATCAGACTAAATGTGATGTCATTTGGTGCAGAAAGAAAACCTCTAATAGAATAAATAAAAAAATCCCGAGTAATTAACTCCAAAATTGGTTTTTTTCTCGAAAAACCTCATTTTTTAGGCAAAAAAATATCGAAAAATAGCCCTACTTGTGCAAAGCCTAGCTACTTGACCATAAAAGCTACATTAAATCTAAATATAGTTTTAGAAAGAGTGGTTCAATACCCCCAGGGCTTTTTTTAATGTTAATTAATAGTTCGATTCTAAAATCTTAATAAATCGTAGCTTTTAACACTCCATCAGGTGTCTTTATTTTTAACACAAAACCTATTGCCATTGAATAATTAAGGTTTTAAGGTCGAACATTAAAAAATCTGAATTTTTGCTAGTGATCCATTTCAAATTAGGAGCAGTGTATTTTAAAGTAGATATATAACTGCAAGGATCGAATCATAAAATTTATATAAATAACAAATTTCAAGTTCAGCAAATTTCGGCTTACGGTAACCGGCAGTGCAAAATGCTAAAATTTAAAAACTTTTGAAAGTCAAAAAAAAAAAAAAAAAAAAAAAATTAGAGCTTGGCACAGACAACTTGTTAAGAGGACCAGCCACTCGTTAGGACGAGGGCGGGGATATGCAATTAATATATACATAGATTACATAGAGTGAAAAAATAAGAATATTTTTATGTAATTTAGTTTTTAATAAATTTGATAAATGAATGAAGCAGTGAAAATGGAGATTTTTGATTTTGAATAATATAATAGGTAGAAATGCAATAAATTAAGCACGTAAAATTTATCTCTTTATTAAAATTTTATTAATCCAAAGTATTTATAACTCACGATTGCTGTTCTTTTTTTATTTCAGAAGAATCTTATTTAGAGTTGAAATTACCTGAAACAAAGAGAAAAAAAAATAATTAGAAATAATATAAAATTAGCGAACATATTTAGAATTATATTAAAAATAACAATGTTATCGTTGTTTTAAAACAAGCACGATTTTTTGGCTCGGTTTTCGGTTCTTGTTATAATTTAACAAAAAACCCTTTGTTTAGTTGTTGGAAATTTGATGAAGGTTTAACAGATCATGAATTGTAAAATCAGAATATCAAAGGGTTAAAAAAATAACTGTTGGAAAAAAGAGGGTAAGAGAAAAAAAAACATAATTATTTAAAATATATAAAAATTGAAAATGAAGACAAGGTAAAAAGATCAATTGAAGTTCGGAGACTTCAATTTTTTTTTTTGAATGAAAATAATCCTTAAGGGATGATGAACAAAATGAGATTAGGAGAAAAAAAAAAGAATTTGTATAGAAAAGATTATTCTTTAAACCCGAGGAAGAAAATGAGGATTAGATGAATATTCTATTAAAATTATGAAATGGCAATCTCCTTTCTAAATATTTCAAGAAACATGATGATGATACTTATATACCCGGAAGGCACGTCATCAAGAGCTTCAAAATAAAATTCTTTTCGCGTATAAACCAGGCTGATGCATTTTACAACTCTTCATTAAATCGATTGAATCTTTAAAAGCAATTCAATTTAAAAGGTCTATTTACGACACTTGAAAGAAGAATGTTAATGACTTCTAATTTAATACTTGAAATGACCTTTTTGATATTCTCTAGATATTGTTTTAATTAGAGAAGTTTAATTCTTAAAAAAGAATTTTATAGTTCTTTTATTCAATTACCAAAGAGCTCAGAACCGCGGAAGACATCAAATATATAAGTAAATATCTGTATGAATAAGGAGGGAAATCACAATATGTAAATGGTTAGTCCTTTGCTTCCTGGTATTAATTTAATCCAAATAGGTTTAATTATAAATTGGCTAAGAGAAGAGAGATTTAGAAGATACTTTGATCCTTATGAATGACCGTGGCGGCGGCGGCAGAGGCCAGAGGAGGTTGAGGCAGTGTGTCGGGGTGACGTGTGGCCCCCCCTGATGGCACGCTGCGCGTGCCACGTGGCACGGATGCTCTCAATGAATGAGGGGGAGGTTTTCCTACCCAAAGGTTGTAGTAGGCGCGAGCGTACGCGAAAGGGGCGGCTGCGGCGGCGTGTGTCTTACCGGCCAATCACCGGGCTTCCCGCCGCCGCCGTCAATGGGCGCATGGCGGCGACGGCGGCGGGCGACGTCGCCGACGCGCGCCTACTACTACTAGTGTTAGTAGGCAAAGCATCAATGGATGGTCTGACCCTGCTCCAGGCCCCCCCCCCTTCTCCAGACCCTCCTACCCCCTCCGTGCACTAGTAACCAGAGTTAATTCAAGTCTCTGCTTCTGAACAATTTTGGAACGGTCACTATCACTTTTCCTAGAATCAAGAAAATCCTGTTGTCTTTGACAGATATTATTCAAATTTTGTAATGCCATATTTATTACACAACAATATAGTATGAGGGTTTACTGCAAGTTATTAAGAAACTGAGAAAAGTTGCCATTGAAAAAAAAAAACTGTTATTCTTGAAGAAAATAAGTCAAATCTGCATTCCTGAAAAATTACATCATAGATATGCAAAATGTTAAATACCTGTCTTTCTGCGTTTCATAAGAAAACAATATGTGTAATAAAATGGCTATTAAATATGATGCGTATTATTCCACAATATTACAATGAAGAATAATAGCAGGAATTGTTTATGCATTTTAATGTTTGAGAGTAATGAGGGGAATCTAAATTAAACTTGACAGACGACTATACCATGCGTAATCCCAATTAATGTAGCTAAAAATTGTCCAAAAAATTTTCTTTTTGGTTTTTTTACAGTATAATAAATTTAATTTTAACTTTAAAAGATATTTCTTTAGGTGCCCTTGGAGACCTGACTAACTTTTATACTAGATCATTGAAATTCTAAAAAGACTCCGCGTAAAGAAGATTGTTATTTGTGTCTTAATGAGTGTTTTATATGAAATGTTATTTATGGATATTCGAAAAGATATTTGAATATTATTCATTTTTGCATAACCCATTATATGTTTGTTTTTTTAAGATAAGATTGGGTTTACATAAAAAATAAATCATACCGATAAAAACACAAGATAATTTCAATTTTGTATTAAATAAACGTATTAAAATTATTCATGTAATCAAGTATTATTTTGAATCAAGTATCAATCTATTAATAAAAAAAATAATTAAAAATATTTTCCTTGATGAAAATATAGACTCGTACAAATGTGCATGGCAGAACATTGCCAATAAACCGCGAACGAGGAAATTTTTAATAGCTGAGATTTTTCTTGAAGGAGTGCCATAAACCAGAATTAGAAGCTCAAGAAAAGGGTTTGAAGGAATAGTAAAATTGTAATAGTTTTGTTATTTGTCTCGTAAAAATAACCCATGTTTTGCTTAAGATTTTTATTATTATAAGATAATCAAAATTTTATCTACTAAATATCAGTGTTTTATTTCATTTATAAAATATTTCCTTTCTCTGTCAATTTTGGAATGTTACTTTATTAATTTCCTGACAAAGATCAACACAACTTTGGATCAAAGCCGCAAAGCTAGCCAACTTTACATTAAACTTCTCCTGAGGTAAGAAAGTGAGAATTCTTCCTCAAAGGCTCAATCATCCAAGTGAAAGTAAAAAGTAGATCAAAAGTTTCAAATTTATCTCTCCCTTTTTAAGTAGTATGGGATTGATGAGGAATAAATTTTGAGGTTTCGTATGCTTTCCCAAAAGATGTTTTGTATCTGAATTGTTTTTAAGACTAACTTAAAAAAACAGTTATATTATTAATATTTATTATTTGCCTTTGCGTATAGTCTATAGTTAATATCGTATTTTTGAAAATAAGTTTAAAGATGGAGAGATGTAATAAAAGGAATTTTGTATAAAGAAGATTCACAGTATTGAAGATTTATAGGCAGAAAAAGAGGAGAATATGAGAAGGAAAAAGAAAGGTCTTCCGGTGGTTTGGGAACAACAGGTGCCTTGGAGGGAACAAGACTTTGGCTTCTCCTAAGGAGGGGGTCTCCGTGCAGGTATTCGAGCTGGCTTCCATGCCAAATCCTGGTCTTGACATATGGCGAATTTTTCTATAACGCATTTAAGTAGAAATAACAAAACGAACAAAATGATTTTCCAACGAAAAAACAACTGTGATTGATATATTAATAAATTCAAACAACGCCCACGTTAATAAAACATTTTCAGATAAAATCAATTTAAAAGTGAATGAATTAAATTTTCTATTACTTTTGTTTTTGGTAATTTAAAGACTTTTAATATTAATAGAGATTAAGGAGCCCACATTTAAATATGTATTTTCAATATATAAAAAGAGTTTAGGAATGGTGAGGTCAAGTTGTGTATATTTAGAATTTATTATACATTTATAAAAAAAATTAATAATATATTGATTAGCAATTGAAAATTGAGTTTCCATATAGAATATTTTTTTTTTTTTTAAGTATTAATGAATATAATAATGATATGATCTAACGGTATTGATTTAAAATAAAACATGATGATGAATAAATGTGAACTCTAAATACATGTTTTAATATACAAGCATCAAATGAAAATAAGAAACAGAAAACATATTTTTTAAAAATATCTCTCACATTTTAGCCTATTTTAGGATTTTTTTCTAATACCAAATTTCTAATAGCTAAGCCGAAAAATATTGTAAGTAATCCAATCCACAAGTTCTAATTATTATCTAATCTAATTATTACATCGATCCGTGATCTAGAAATTATAAAAACTCATTATTTAAATAAAAAATTATAAGGAAAATTTTTTATCCAATTAAATATTAGCCTATGAAGGACAAAAAGTTTTAACTTTTTGCATATTTGAAAAGTAAAAGGATCTAGTGAAAAATTTCAATAAATAGAGGAAAATTGGAGATAGGTATATCTGAATTAAATATTTTACTAGTAAAGAAAATAATTTTATAATTATTGTAAATTATTGATTAAAATGCTTTATAAAGAGTCCGGAAATGAAAAAAATTACAAAAAAAAAAATTCATTTCCGTTTTTCTCATAATTATTATTATATGAACAAAACATGTTTTTTTCTCTTTTGGGTATAAAAAACTATTATATAGTATAATTATTTTACTAAGGAAAAATTTGAATTTTTGCTTATATTGTACAGTGAGGGACAATATTAAGTCCCACCCATGCGTTTTCCACTTGTGTTTATTTCATTGTTTTTATAAAAGATAATGAAAAGCTTTATTGGAAATTTTCTTGGTTTGAACCATGAAAGTTTCCAATAAAAATTTTCACTTTCTTTTATAAAAACAATGAAATAAACAGTAGAAAACGTTTGGGTGGGACTTAATATTGTCCTTCACTGTACGTTATGGTAGAAACAAATGCAAAAATTAGTAAAGCTGCAACATAAGAAATTTAATCTAACCTCTGACTAGGACGAACTATGAAATTACTTTTTCTTTCCTTCCATTAAACCTTCGTTAGTATCCCTATCAACGTTGAATTTGCAATCCAAACGATCCAACTTAGAAAGGACATTGCATGCAAAGGTGTTAAATTTCCCTAGAAATTATCAACTGACCGAACTAGACGAGCTCAATTCGGTTGCCTATCTTTCAGTAAGCAATTTAAGCACCTCATAGAACCATCCTAACCTGTGTATTAGAGTAAGTTGATTGATTTGGTGTTGTGGGGCTTTTACTACACTGCGACCTTATAGATCTATTGTGGTCCCTCTCAGGTATCATGTCCCTAAAGTACAAGATCAATCTTGGAATGGTCCCAACCCTCAGGCCTTTGCAGTAGAGACGCTCGACTTGTTAGTTGAATTTTGCGAGCCGGGTTCTAACTCGAGTCTAATTTTGATTAATTGTACCTCGAATTACTAAGCCCCAGCTTATCCAATAAGCCATGTCGCATCCTAATAGAGAATGTTTATTATAAGTGAACCTTTTTCAGAACAGGAAGTCTAATCCAGGCAAAGAGTAAATTAACGAAAAGGTTTTTTAAAGTTCAATCAAGGCAGATCCATGGAGGAGTCAGTAGGATAATAGGTGATCCTTATTAGCTTAGCTTTAATTATTCCATATTTGTTTTATCTATTAAATAAATCTTAATTAAACAAGAATCAAAAAATTGATAGAAAGAAAAAATTTATATTTTTCTTTTTGATATTACATTTTTGATCTTGTAATTCTTTCTTCACAGTAATATTAATATTATTTTGTAATATTCAAATCTCTCAAAATCATTTTTCTCTTTTTGAGTTTTTAATTTAAAAAAAAAAAAAACTAATAATCCCATCTTTCATTTCAATTGTTTAAATGTCAAAAAGTGGATCGCGTATCGGAGTAGATTGATTTTGGATATACATATTTTAATTTAAATAAAAGCCTCGAGGATTTAGTGCTCGTCTGTTGGGGAATGCGGACTAATTCCCAACCACCCGCCACCCATTTGGTTGATTAATCTTGTGCTAAGACATTTCTGTTTAGCATAAATTCCCAAGGGTAAATCAACACCAAACGTGAACTGAGTGTATAAATAATGAATTCTCAATTCTCTTTGTGGATTTCAACACATTTCTTTTACTAAATTATTCATAGATTTATTGACTAGTTTGAAAAACAATGATAAAAAAAAGAAAGTTAATTAAAAACATTTCTAGAAAACTTTCATTTTTGAGATCAATTGCGAGTTATGGGGTATAAAAATCTTTTAGCTGATTAAAGGGTAATAATAATTTGTAATTTTTTTTTCATAGGGTTGGTAATATTTTTTCTTTTCGACTTCCGACAATTAATTAGTTAGCTAAGATAATTTAAATAATTACTCAAACTCAGAGCGGCAAGTCAACCACCCTTAAATTATGAAAAAAACCACTGCAATGCACCCCCCCACCCCTACCCAGAGGAGGACAATTTTTACTTTTTTCTCTTTCAATTTTCTTAAAACGAGTTCTGAATAAGGTATGATATATGCATCATTTAGGAAATAATTTAATTTTGAATATTAAAAATTATGTATATGTTGGACAATAGAATTTTAAAAAGAAAAACGACAAAAAAAAGGTTGGTGTAGACAAAGGTATTGGGTAATCAAGGAAATGTAAAAATTTCTACAATACCACCGCTGAGAAAGAACCGAATTAAGTAAAGCATTCAGGAAGATAAGCAGCAACCACTTTATATAAAGCCAAAATATTTTGCAACATAATCAAAGAGCTTGGGGGCATCTGGCAACCCTAATTATTTTCAATTAACTAACTCTCCTAATTTGTCTGCCAAAGTAGAAAAAAAAGTGATAATCATTTTATAATTTTGTTTATTACTAAAATTATTGTTTTAGAATCATGTCCCCCGGCTTAGTTTAAAAATCAAGTAAAAAAAAATCCAATTCTTAATTTCCATTTTATGGCTATGATTTCAAGCGTGTGAATTTCAACTAAATTTTCACTTTAAAAGTAAATTTATGTAATTTTTTTGAAGAACATAGCCTTTGAAAATAAAAATGTTGGACAAGAGTTTTGAACTAATTTTGAAAATCTTCTAAGTTGGGTAGTAAATTATAGAAAAATCCTAGTATGGCAATTCCAATGACGTAAATATCTCAAGAATAAATAATATGCAAAGGAAAAAATCTAAAAAAAAAGAGTCACAAATAACAAACACGTTGATGAAATATAAAGGGTTTTATAATGTCTAGACTCTAAGCAATGTCTTGCTTATATTGCATATAAAATTAAAATATAAAAAAATCCTTTTTATTATTCTAAAAATTGATATCAAATAAAAAATTTATATTTTAGAAGTAATAATATGTTTAACACAGGTTGAGCTTCTTATAAATAATAACTAGTCTGATTTATGAGAAAAGTAAAGTGATTCATATCATATAAAAAATAGAATTCAAATAGGATTTTTTTTATTATTAAGTCATTATGATTTATATCAAGCATTATTGGAAATTTTTTAGAATGTTTTAATAAATATATTATTATTTTCGAATAACTAGGTCATCTCAAAGGAGTAAGGTACAGCCAACAACAAAAAAACAGCATTAATGTTTTATAAATGAGGGGAAAAAAACAAATTTTTAATAGTGTGATAAGGTAAATACTAGGAACCGACCGAATATTCGGTTTCGGTTACGGTTTCGGCCAGTTTCGGCCAAAAATCATGGTTTCGGCCGTAGTTTCGGTTTCGGCCAAAAAGTAGCCGAACCTTTCGGCCGGCCGAAACCAGAGTCTGAAAAAATGGGATGAGACTCGCATGCAAAAAAAAAAAAAAAAAAAGGTCAAATAATTTGCACTTGAGGGAGAAAAAAATTTAGTCTCCCTAAAAAAAGGTAAACTGATTTTCACCGAAGGGAAAAAAATTCAAAAAAAAAAAGATAAAATGAAAAAACTTTTTTATAGAAAATACAAGTTTCGGTTTCGGCCGAAACTAAGGTTGAGGCCGAATATTCGGTTTCGGTTTCGGCTGAAAATCTTGTTTCGGTCGGACCCTAGTAAATACAATTTAATTAATAAATGATAAGAAACTGGGTTGAATATAAAGATGAATGTAAAGAGAGAAGATGAATGTAAAGATAACCAGCAGTTAATCCATCCATCTTTCGTTCTTTATTATACAAATATTTTGATGCTCATGACAAGGATCAGTGCGGGTTGTTAGTATGACAGAAGTGAAGTTGGACTAAAAACGCCCAAGCATTCAATTTATTTTTTGAATGTTGCATATTATTTATATTTTTAACTGTGAGCAAAGCTCACCTCTCATCCTAATCTGATCATGACGAATGTTATGTGTATCGAAATATGTGAGTAATAAAGGACCTAAGGTGGAAAGATTAACTGCTAGTTGTCATTCTCGGCCATTAGAATTTAATCAACTAATTAATGTTAAGAGAGTACTTTATTGTCCTACGCCACCAAATATTTTCTTGGGACGAGGATTTGATTATTTAACAATTTAAACACTATAAGACAGGGGTGGGCAAACTACGGCTAGCCAGAATATATTATGCGGCTCGCGGGCACTTACAATATTGCGATGCTATGACAAAATTATTATGATAACTGTTTTAAGTAATTTCACTTATAATTTCACTTTGTATTGTAAAATGCCATTTACTTTTTAATAAATAGTATATCTTCCAAAAACGAGACTTAGCATGATTGTTTGTTTACCTTCTTTTTTTACTTGAAATAGTAATTATATATTTAAAATTTTAAAGTATTCTTGCTATAAATGTTATAGAGAATTATTATGTTTGTATGGTGTATTTTTACTATTCATGTTTTTTTTTTTTTTTTTTTTTATATACTAACTATTCACTTTTATAAAAGTTTTTTGTATCATGTTTTTTATAAGATGTATTGTAAAGAGTGGGGCCTGAATGACCAAGGTCAAAGGTCGAAAAATAAAGACAAAAAATTTAAATAAATTGCCATTAGGAATATTGAGAAAATTGGAAAAAACTAAAAATGTACTGTACATCAGTAGAGTATTAGTACCCGAATTTTCCCAAAGACGAGACTTAGCGCAATTTCATATTGGTACCGAAAATATTTAATAAATATAAATTTATTTAAAATTTGAAAAAAATTGTTAGAGCCGTTTTTGAGAACTCATACACTTTTTTCTCATTCACACAGTGCAACTCAGGCCATATAAGACTTTGACGATAAACGTTATAAATTAATAAATATACATATTGGGGGTCCAGGTATTCTTATTTATATTTAGTATCCAAATGACTTAAATAAAATCATCGGACTGCCTGGGGTCCGAAACCCGCAACTCTTGGTATACGAGGCTAGCACTCTAATCCCTACACCAAGCCCGAGGGCTTTCGATAACTCAAGTGCTTTCAAACAAACAAACGTACATTGCTCGTTTAATAGTATAAGATAAATACATATTTGTATTCATTTATTAATACTTTTATGAAATGCAATTGTTGTATACAAAGGCCTGATATATACTGTATATGCTGCTCCCCAGAAGCAATAAAGTTTTCAAAGTGGCCCTCGGTAGAAAATATTTGCCCACCTCTGCTTCTTATAAGAGAATAGTGAATTGCTTTAAAAGAAAAGAATTAGTAGTGAATTTCATGTATTCAAATAATTAGCTAAACAAAGACAACGCCGATAATAATTAATTTAAAATTAATTAATCAAGATTAATTTTGATATTAGGATTTTATGATAACATCTTTAATTTTACTATTTAATCTCGTTGTTAGAAAAATATTAATTTTAAATTAAACTTCATATATCAAAATAACATAAACCTAACATAGTGGGAAGGAGATGAATTTTTGTCCATCATTAGTGGCCTTGGAATCCCGAAAGCCCAACTTGGGTCAGGTTTTGACAGCCGACAGTAAAGTGTTATTTTTCTCTCTTATATACAATACAACGCTATTTAATGGTAATGTGTATGTATTTATACATATATACACGTTTATTTATATATTAAGAGAGAGGTTTGAGGCTGATGTTTGGATCTCAGTAGTTTTCCGTATCCCTTTGTGGTCAGAGACAGGGTGTGCGTGTTAAACAAATACTAAGATGTAAGCCACTAACACTATGATAGGCTGGAATCTCAGAAAATACTTGACGGGTTCATAATCGATAGAAGAGGCTCAAATATCCAGCACTTTACCCTCCTAAAAAAAACTTAAAGGAAATGGAACCTAAATTAATGAAGACCGCTTGAATAAACTTCAACAAAAAAATACCTGACAACAAATAACTACGAATTATCGACATTTTCGATATGATGACTATAATAATGAAATATTAAATGTTATCGTATCCAATTTCTACTCAATTTGCATTTATTTTAAAACATAAACCAAGTTTTTTTGCCTCCCGGAAGATACCAAATACCAAAAGTGCGTGTTTGAGAGATGTGTGAGAATGATAAAAGAAAACCAGAGAAAAACAAACATTCTTAGACAGGGTATATCCTTTGCAAACATTCTAACACAGGATATCATTAGATGTGAGGGGATAAAAAAAGTTTTTTGTTACATTGACTAATATGTAATTTGTAAAAATTTATTTTTCGAAAATTAATTCATATTGTATTAATATTATTTAAACCCAACCAGTGTAATAATGGTTTATGGATTATTAAATACTCTAGGTCTAAAGATGCCATTCTTTAACTAGAAGGTAGTTTGACAAATTTAAAATCAGGATGTTAATTGGTAAGTTTACCCTAATGCTTTGATGATCAAGCAAAAATGTGTTAGGGAAAGAATAAAATTTGCCAAATTAACCAAGTTTTTATTGTGTAGTATTTAGTAATTGTAATATTTTCATAAGATCAGATCAAGAGTATATTAGTTGTTTTTTGAGGTTGTGGCTGTGATGTGATTATAATGGATTATTATTATAAAGAATATATTTTTATAAATATTATATATTGCCTTTTTGTATTTTTAGTTTCTATATAAGAAATAGCCTATATAGAGAGAGAAATATTTGCGATCATGTCAAAAATTCGATGTGGAGATTTTGATAGAAATACATGTTTTGAGGTCTTCTGAGTCCAAAAAAGTGGGTCCCGCAAATTGGTCTGTCTGTCTATGTGTCTGCCTGTCAGTCTTGTGTGTGTAACGATTTCTCGACACAAAACTGGTGTGTCAAGCACAGAACACAACTTTCGATTACCAAAGGTAAGAGAAAGTTGTGTGCTGTGAGACCAGTCACACAGATAAGTGCGAAATGGATAAAATGATTGATTCTTTATCAGTGTTTTGGTTTTTAATCAAATCCTTCCTAGAAAATTACGAAACTACTATATTAAATGTATGATTAGTGATTTAATGATAATCTGATAAGTTTCGAAGAGATGCATATGAAATAAAATTATAAGAAAGTGAAGTTTCAAATAATATTGAGAATTTGTTGTTTTTTAACAAAATATTTCATCTGATATCCCTTTTTGATAGCGTTACAGTGTTTGTAATCTCAAAAGATCCAATTAATAATATTAAAAATGTCATTTTTTTGTTTGTTTGTCTCATTTATTTTTCCACTTAATCATCTCACCTTGACACGTTTGTCCTCGCTAGACCTCAGTTTTATATGTAATATTTATTTATTTCAAACCAGTTGCCTGTCTAGAGATAAGCTAGTTGACCATAAACGGAGAAATGAAATTTATTTTCAAGAATTTGCTAATAATTTTCTCTCATAATTTCCTAAGATTTATTTCTTGTCTTTAATATGAATCATTTATTTTGACTAACTAACTAAAGAACCAAGAGTTTGTTCAAATTACACTCAAGTTTCTGAAATGAATAGAGTCATTGTGTTTCTAGAAAGCAGTCTTAGCCCTTACATACATAGCAATAGGTTCATAATATAATAACAACGGATGGAAAAGGGAGAGTAGCTAAATAAAGCGACGCTGAATCGTCGAATAGCGGTTGCTTTTATCTTTTTGGATTATGTCAAAAATGAACAAATAAAATAAACAAGATCTCTGTAAAACTGGAGAAGACCATTTGGTTCATATCCAAATGACATGTGGGATTTTTAAGTCTTCGAGTAAAATTAAATAATAAGATGTGTTTAAAAAAAAAAAAGATTTTTTTTTTTTCAATTTTTTTAAAAAAGCAAGAAATTAAAATCCCCTTTCTCTTCCTTCTATCGAAAGTTGTCTGTTTTCCACCAGATTTTTTGTGTCGACATGTATTTAGTTTCCTACAGTAGGTCAATTGAATTCAAGATGTAAAATTTATAAGTATGGGAAAATATTTATATTTTGATACCATCACCTTTCTCCTATCTTTTCTATGGAGTACAAGATAAAGTGTCTTCAGAAGATTTCAATCACAAAATGAGAATATACATTTTATAGAGTCTAAAATAATTGATTTTTGAATTTTAAAAATCGTTGGACAAATTTGAGAAAATCGAAAAAACTGAAAAAGTGAATCAGTAAAGTACTATACTTTTTGTCGATTTTGTTCAAAGCTTCGTGTCACGTCCCATGGGGGTGCCTACTTAAATATAAATTTCAACCTCCTACTCTTTTCGTTCTTGAGATATTTTGTTCACAGACACACACACACACGACACACAGACAGACACACAGACAGACACACAGACAGACAGACCATGTCCGAAAACCACTTTTTGATTCAGGGGACCTCAAACGTGAAGATCCATCAAAATCTCGACATCGAATTTTTGACATGAATCCAATACTTTCTCTCTATATATATATTACATATATACATAGTAAGAAAGAAAATGATAGACAGGAAGAGAGGATGTCAGCCAAAAGGAGAACCTCTATGCTGACATCCTCTCTTCCTGTATATCATTTTAATCGTTGAACAGCCACTTCTCTTATCAACAAAAAGCAAGAAAATTAAAAAAAATAAAATTAAGTTTTCTTTACATTTTTATATTTTTGGGTTTAGGAGTTTATTCGCCTATCAATGAAAATCAAAAGAATAAATAAATAATTTGCAGAAAAATATGAAAATACAAAAAATAATTAAAATCAAAATATACCTAGTAGGCCTATGGATAAATTAGATAAACTAAAATAAAAAATTTTGGAAAATTAATAGAAACATTTTTAGTAGTGCCAATCATTGGATGGAATAATTTTTACAGCACTGGTGTTTAAATAATTATAAATTTGCATTTCATTGAGTTATAATAATATAATATTTATAAAGTTCCCTCTTAGGAAGAAGAGCTTTAAAAAATACTTCGAAATATTAGTTTTATTAAAACTCATTGAAATTACAAATTGTAGATTCACATTCAGAACATGTATATCTATCATTGAATTTTTGACAATCATTTATTCCCTTCAAAGCGTTTCGAAATGCTAATGAGGGTGGGAAATTGCTCAAGGGCGCAAAAGCCCAACAAATTTGGAATGGATGAAATCACACATGAACATGAAGAAGGCAACTGTCAACTGACTTCACTAGATTTTATTTTAAAAATCAGGAACAATAAAAAATCTGGTGTGACTGGTCGCACAGCACACAACTTTCTCTTAGAAAGTCTTTGAGGCAGGGTATCTAACTAAAATATAAAATTTCAATCCGGTAGCTCAATTCCTTCATGTTTAAAATCGTTACGCCCTCGGGGCTTGGTGTAGGGGTTAGAGTGCTAACCTCGTATACCGAACGTCGCGGGTTCGGACCCCAGGCAGTCCGATGATTTTATTTAAGGCATTTGGATACCAAATGGCTTAAATAAGAATGCCTGGACCGCAAATAATATATATATTCATAACGGTTATCGTCAAAGTCTTAAATGGCCTAAATTGCCGAAAAGACTGTATGAATGTGTGGGTGCATGTGAGTGTGAATGAGAAAAAAGAGTGAATGTTTAAAAAAAAGAAAATCGTTAAACAGATAGTCCCACTTTTTTGGACTCAGTGTATATCCATTAAAATCGCAATTTTTGACATGATAGCAATACTTTCTCTCTATATTATATTTCATATATAGGGTAAGAGAAAGTAAAAAAAAAAAATTCAATAGATCTCTCATCAATATGAAGTTCTACATTTCACCTTTACACAATCGTTGGTTTTTCTTTACATGTATTGATTATATGTATATTTTTGTATATAAGTAGTAGGTGAAATGTAATTTTTAATAATAGCAAAGTCCGCAAATTATATGTGACTGCTCATACAGTGATTTTTTTTTTTTTTATAAAAATTAAGAAATTGGCGTTGATAATAGCAAAATATAAGATCCATTGTATAATGAGGAATAAAAATATATGCTTTACTTGTTTGGAATATTATTCTTGGATCAATGCTCTCAAATACAGATTAATGGACCTAAGCTCAAAGCACAAATAATTATTTATAAAAACTTTTATCATATTATAGTCTGTCATATATCTCTTAAGAGTAGTAATGAATAATCAATAGTTAGTTTGTATTTAAATATTTATTACCAAGATAAAAAAATCTGGTGTGACTGGCGCACAGCACACAACTTTCTCTTACCCTTCGGTAAGAGAAAGTTGTGCACTGTGCTGGTCACACCAGATTTTTTGTGTCGAGATATATTTAGTTTCCGATAGCACCTTAGTTTCAAACTTGCATTTTAAATGTTGATTGCTTGAAATAAACTATGGTTATTTTTCAAAATTTTAATCTCATATTTGGACATTTTATACACAATATAGATTCGTAAATAAATACAAAATTTCATAAGAATTGGAAAAAAAATTTTAAATGCGTAAAAAGTTCCAAAGGGGACCCCTTTTGAATCGAAATTAACATACAAATCCCTATAGGAAATTAACATTGGTCAAATGCGAAGATAAGGTAGAAAAATTTAAAACGCGTAGAAAGAGAGAAGATAGTTTTGTGAGAGAGAGAGCCTATGTTTTCTCCGAAAAAAAAAATGGGCGTTTAAATAATAATTGATTTTTAATATAATAAAAAGAAAAAGATTTAAATTCGGTTACCATGGCAACCATTTATTTCTCCTATCTTTCCTATGAAGCACAAGAGTAAAGTGTGCTTCAAACAATTTTGAGGGCAAAACGAGAATATACATTTGAAAGAGCATCTAAAAAATAATTGATTTTTGAATTTTAATCAAAATCGTTAGAGCGAATTTTGAGAAAATCGAAAAAACTGAAAAATTACATCAGTAAAGTACTAGTACTTTTTGGCCGATTTTGATTAAAAGCTTATTTTGTCGGTCCCGGGGGGTGTTTAACTTAAATATAAAATTTCAGCCTCCTAGCTCAATTCCTTCATGCTTAAAATTGAACACACACACACACACACACACACACACACACACACACGACAGACAGACAGACAGACCATGTCGCGAAAACCACTTTTTTGGATTCAGGGGACCTCAAAACGTGAAGATCCATCAAAATCTCGACATCGAATTTTTGACATGAAACCAATACTTTCTCTCTCTATATATTTCATATATAGGGTACTGAGAAAGTAATATACCATTTTATAAGACGATTTTTTCCTAACATTCATGACTAAAAGTAAATGCAAATCCATTTAGTATTATTAAAAATTAAAAAGATAACTGATATAAATATTTTATTTTAAAAGAAAAGATTATGTTAATAAAATAAGTGTGTAAAAAGATTGGAATTTCAATTGCACAAGACGAAGAAATAATGGCTAACAGAAAAGACAGAAAAAAAAGGTTGGATTAATGTAGGTGCAGACAACACAAAGGTATTGATTCTTGTCTTTGGCTTCTCTTTCGTGAAATAAATCGCAAAATGAAGGTTGAGAGCACGAATTGATTTTGAAGAGTTGAAGGAGGAGTCTTTCACGCCTTTGGCAACGACTCACGCACCAATCGTGCAGACTCTTACCAACACAACAGTTGATTAATTGCGCTCTTCTCCGACCATTTTCACATCGAGAAGAAAATTTCTTAGTTTATTTATTAGAAAATTGTAGTCAATATATAAGTTTAGAAGATTGGATTAAGAAAAATCAAAAAAAATTCAGTGGAGTGGCAAGATAGGGAAATTAAAGCAACTCATTTTTGGATTTTATTTTTACTTTCTTTTACCATATATATGAAATATATAGAGAAAGTATTGCGATCATGTCAAAAATTTGATGTCGAGATTTTGATGGAAATACATGTTTTGAGGTCCCCTGAGTCCAAAAAAGGGAGTCCCGCAAGTTAGTCTGTCTGTCTGTGTGTACCGATTTTAATTAAGCATGAAGGAAATGAGCTACGAGGTTGAAATTTTAAATTTAAGTTAGTTACCCTCCCGGACACTCAAAATAAGTTTTTAAACAAAATCGGCTAAAAGTACTAGTACTTTGCTGATGCACTTCTTAAGATTTTTTTGATTTTCTTAAGATTCGCTTCAACGATTTTGATTAAAAATCAATAATTTTTAACAAAGCTAAGGAAAAGTAAAAGAAATGTATAATTTGAAAAAAGTAGTAGGCCTATATCATTAAATTTTAGTTCTATTTGAAGCCCTTGTTAAAAATTTCTTAAAAATGTATTTTCTCATTTTGTCCTTGAAATCTTTTGAAACACATTTTACTCTTATACTTCATAGGGTAAAGAAGATTTTTTTTCGATTTTCTCAAAATTGGCTCCAACGATTTTGATTAAAATTCATAAATCAACTATTTTTTAGATGCTATTTAGTTCGATATTGAAGTTACTTTCTGGCATTTAAATATAAATGACATTTTTAAAAACAAGAAGTCAGAAGTCGTGCTATCCGACGAAAGTTCACACGAACAGTATGACAGAAATTATCAAGAGCCCCTCTAAGCTCAAGAAAACTTAGCACATGACCTGATGAAGGCCGAAAAAATCGGCCGAAACGTCGACATTTGTATTAAATAAAGAGAAAAAAATAAATTTTTATTTGTTTTTGACTACCTTTTTCTCCTCATTATTAATTTATGTTAAGTTTTCAAAAAAATTCTTTATTATAATTTTTCAATTTAAAAATATATATGAAAGCAAATTTTTGTAGTTGTTTTATTTTATGTTCTAACCTCTTAACACCTTGTTGGTAACTAGAGAGAAGAGAGACAAGTGAGAAGGCGAGATGTAGCTAGCACCTAAATCAGCCAGGAAAAGAGGGGGGGGGATAGGAGG
Source organism: Euborellia annulipes (assembly GCA_023213315.1). Lineage (NCBI taxonomy): Eukaryota > Metazoa > Arthropoda > Insecta > Dermaptera > Anisolabididae > Euborellia > Euborellia annulipes. The sequence goes on along the minus strand of JAKCPI010000395.1, from coordinate 46,197 downwards.
GGTAAAATATCGTTTTGGAAATTAGAAAATCCATTAGTGGTGATGAATGAGAAAAACTAAAAATAAAAATATTGATTAAATGATATACGATGTAAAAAAAAATTTTTATAACAATATAAATAACATTTTTGATGGTTGTTCTGATGATCCTAAAAGTTGAAATCCTTGGAAATAAAAATTTATGATAAATAAATTTTTACCTATGTAAAGATATTCAGCATGTAAGATAATAAAACTTGTATGTATTTTAATTAAAATGTCAAATAAATATTTGTATAAAAGATTTTCTTAGATCAGTTGGTTTTAGATTCAAAACAGTCAACTATACCGAAATATAAAAAAAATATTTGCCCTCTGGCCGTGGTGTAGTGGTTAGCGTGCTAGCCATTTGTACCAAGGGTCGCGGGTTCGCATTCCGTCGGACAAAATACGGCATACCCTTTTAATAAAAAAATTATCTTTCAGAAAATGGAAGGCAGTACATTTTTTACTGATTTTAACTAAGATGAACAATAAAAGCGAAAAAATTATTCCAATAGCCAAGTCCAGTTATAAACTTCCTTTCTTTTAATGAGCTAGTTGATCTTGTTTTTTTCTTAGTCTCGGGTTTTTCTATTTAGGAGAGGTTCATTTAAAAAAAAAAAAAAAAAACCCTATCTATAAATATTCAATAAAAATTAAATAAAAAGCCTGCTAGCTAGTGGCAAACTTAGTAAAATATTTAGTGGAATAAATAACTTGAGGAAGTGAAGTGGATACATATATAAAATTCATATGAAATCATTAGCATTCCAAAAGAATTTTTCCGCTGGCTATCAAAGGCACGAGGGCGATAGTTTAAGATTGATGAAACGAGATAGAGAAAAAAAAGTTGTGGGGAAGTAAGGGAAACAAATAGGCGAAGGAATAATAATAAGTGCGGGCAACGACAACGACAGAGAGCAACAGAAGAGAACATGGAGAACGGAGAGTCAAGTTCAGCGACCCGACCCGCACACACCAACACACACTCGGGCAGGCGATCGACGAGAAGTCAGCCACGCAGACGGTGCTCTTGGCTTGGTTCGCTTTGCCTGCCTGGCTTTGCCTTGCGCTGTTGCCAACTTCTCGCTTGTTTGGACAAAGAACACTGTTGCTAGATCGACCGGTCGTTTCTTTCTCTTGCGCCTGGCTCGGCTAGTCATTTCACTTTGAGCTGAAGGTATTTGCAAACACTAGGTCAGGGGTTTCCGTAAGGGGCTTAGAAAAAAACATTCTCGCAACTGAGGGGGAGGGGAGAAACTCTAAACAAATTATTTTCTAATAACATTTTCAGAATATTTACCAATAAAATAATTTTTAGTGTATTTACTGGTAAAATGGTTTTTGGTAGACAAATAAGGAGAAATTATTTCATTAAAAAATTAGACGCTGGCAGCTGATTTAATCACCCAGAAAGAAAAAAGAGCCAAATAAATTATAAATATAAAGAAGAATGAAATAAAAACCAGAGTGTCGACCATGGAGAAAGAGGCCTAAGTAATTTTTTTAACAAAACTGGCCCCGGTAGAGCCCCTCATTATAGTTAATGATAGTAGTATCAAATATGAACATATTTAAATTTTATCAACAAAAGATAAGGACCTGGTTCAAAATTAATATTATTTAATATTTGAAAAAGAAGAAAGCAATAATATAATTAATGATCTGATATTTTTAAATTATTAAGATTCATGAGCTCACCTTAGGGATAAACGATGACTTGTCTTTTTAGAGCCTGGTCGTCTCGATTCTCACTCTCAATATGTATTTCTTTTTGATTATGGAAACTACATTATCACAAATATAATATCACAAATAAATATCACAAATAATAAATCACTACTATTTATATCACTTAAAAACTAAAAACATTAAGCTTTCTTCACAATCCTTCAACTAAATGACAATCTCAAGCATCTCCCATGATCCTTTGCGATGCCTTGTGCTGATTGGCTGGGCAATAATGGAAGCCAATTTCAAAATTTAATTTCTTTTAATATAATCCAAACATTCCTTGAGTATAAAAAAAATTAATAAAATAATAATTTTAATTATATTTATACTCATTTTAACAAAATAATGAGAGCTATGTATTTTATGTATATTTATGTTTTTCTGTAAATTTAATTAAATTATTTTACTGTAGTTCTAGAATTATATTAAATGAAATTTCAAATAAAATTCAAAATGAAATTTAAAAAAAAACAAATATTTGATTTGAAAAGCAAGTATTTGATTCTTTTCAATTTCATGAGATATAAAAACGGGCGATCAAAAGGATAAATTATCTAATTAACAAACCATTAAAAATTATGAAAAAAAAACCTATTAAAAGTCCTTGAAATTTGATCCGACTAAAATATAGGATTATATAATGCATATGTATACTTTATATAAAAAATATTTTTTAAGATAAAAAAATTGGAAAGGAAATAATGAATATTAAAATTATGATAATTCACAATTAGATTTTGCTGGGTCTAGCCAAGGGCGTATCCAGACGTGTTTTTCGGGGAAGGAGGGGGGGGGGGGGTATTCTGATGTGACTGGTAGCACAGTACTCAACTTTCTCTTACATCTTTCCAAACTAAAAAAGCTTTTGTTAGATAAAAATATAAAAACAATAATTTTTAGAGATGAACAAACAAAAGAATTTCGGGTATTATTGAAAATTGGCAATAACACATACTTCTTATTATAAATTTATTTTTTTTTTTTTTTTAAAAAAAAACCCCCTTTTTTCTTCCCCCCCCCCCCCCCCCCCCCCTCCCACACACTCTCTCCTCCCCCTCTGACCCTTTTAAATTTTTAAAAATTTATTTTTATTAATTTTTTTTTTTTTTTGTAGTTCTCTTTTTTTTTTTTTTTTTTTTTTGATACAAAATCCACAAAAAAAATTTTCGGCACCCCGGGGGCCCAAACCCGCGACGTTCGGTATAGAAGGTAGACACGCTACCAACTACTCCAAGCCCCATGGGCATAAATTTATTCAATTGATGGTATAATAAAAATAGTAAATATTTAAAAAAGGTTTGTTTTTTAAGAAAAACCAGTTTCTTAATTTTGTTATTTAACGAATACTAAAAAGTTTATAATTAAAAATATGTTATAAATTTATTTTATCATTAATAGTAAAATAATGCAGAATTATTGAGAAAAAATACCATTCAGGGACCATTTTTTTACAATAAAGCTTCAGTGGCGTAGTGAGCTTAACTCGCGCCCGGGGCACAATACCTTTTTAGCGCCCCCCCCCCCCATTCGAAAACCTTAATATAATATTATATCGGTAAAATATTACAAAATTATTATATTACACTGGAACTAAATTTAAAATAAAGGGGTTGGAGGTAATAACCAGCAAATTTATAGCTCCACCTGACGTCCTTTTATTTGGCAGATATTTCGATGCGTAGAACACACATCATCTTCAGTGCCGCGAGGATATAGTAGGTGGGCTTAGTCTATTTATACATAACGCCCCTAAGGCATTTGATATAAATAGACTAAGCCCACCTACTATATCCTCGCGGCACTGAAGATGATGTGTGTTCTACGCATCGAAATATCTGCCAAATAAAGGACGTCAGGTGGAGCTATAAATTTGCTGGTTATTACTCTCCAACCCCTTTACTCTACTCATCCCAGCCTAATATTCAAACTAAATTTAAAATATATTTTCCAGAAATCAATTATAATAAAAATTATCCAGCAATTTTTACTTTCTCTTACCTATGTATATATGTAATATATATATATAGAGAGAAAGTATTGGATTCATGTCAAAAATTCGATGTCGAGATTTTGATGGATCTTCACGTTTTGAGGTCCCCTGAATCCAAAAAAGTGGTTTTCGCGACATGGTCTGTCTGTGGGTGGGTGGGTGGGTGGGTGGGTGTGTGTTCAATTTTAAGGATGAAGGAATTGAGCTACGAGGTTGAAATTTTATATTTAAGTTAAACACCTCCCGGGACCGGAAAAATAAGCTTTTAATCAAAATCGGCCAAAGAGTACTAGTACTTTACTGATGCACTTTTTCAGTTTTTTTCGATTTTCTCAAAATTTGCTCCAACGATTTTTTTTTTTAAATCAAAAATCAATTATTTTTTAGATGTTCTTTAAAATGTATATTCTCATTTTGCAATTGAAATCTTCTGAAGACCACTTTACTCTTGTATTTTATAGGGAAGATAGGAGAAATGGTTGCCATGGTAACAAAATATAAATATTTTCCCATACTTATAAATTTTACATCTGAATTCAAATGTTCCGTACTGTCGGGAACTAAATATATGTCGACACAAAAAATCTGGTGTGACAAGCACAGAACACAGCTTTCGATTACCGAAGGTAAGAGAAAGTTGTGTGCTGTGCGCCAGTCACACCAGATTTTTGTTTTACGGACCATTTGGCGCCCTTTTGTGAGTAGCGCCCGGGGCATGATGACCCCCCTTGCTCCCCCCCTCGCTACGCCACTGTAAAGCTTAAAATTGTGGAAAAAACGCTGGAAACATACTTGTTGACCCAATACATAAATAAAAAATCTCGACATCGAATTTTTGACATGATCGCAATACTTTCTCTCTCTATATATTTCATATATAGGGTAAGAGAAAGTAAAAATGGAAGAAATTACTTTAATTAAAATGAATTTAAAAAATTTATTAGCATTTTTTTTAATATAAAAATAGGAGTGGAGGCTAATGAAAGGCTGGCTAATGTGGACAATGGAACTTCTGGACGGAACTGTCCGATCAAAGCGAATGCCATGGGCACAAAAGACCGGAAGAAGCGAACGATGGGGGCTCAAAATACAAAACACCTCTCTTCGGACTTTATTTGGAAAATTAAAATCCTTCTATCGAAAATCAATCAATGCGAAATTAAACTGTGGCTGGCTGCCTGGTAACTCTAGGGTTTGTTTATTCATATACATTTTCCATTTCTCTGACACAACTCAAACATATTCTCATCTCTCTCTCTCCATTATGTGTAATAATTGCCACATATGTGGTATAATAAATATTGAATCAATACCTGAAAATCAATTATTGCTTTTAATGTACTAACATTTTTTTAATAATAATACAATAGTGGATTTTATAAATTCATTTAAAATAAAATTAGAATCACATATCGACGTTCTAATTAGCAAAGTGCCTAACTCCATTTTTGTTTATTTTTCAGAAGAGCCAAAAAGCATTTCATTGTCATTGTTAGAGCCACTGTTAAACACTTTTCGTGCGGCAATTTTTCGAACTGAAAAATTTGAATTACGTTCTTAGCCAGTTCAGGGCATAAGGAGAATGATATTTTTCAACAGAAAAACAAAAAAACAAAAATTATTTTCGAAAAAAGTGCAGTTAGACTTTTCTACTGAGAGAGTCGATATATTAAATAATTTTACTTAAAATTAGAATCAATAAAAATATTGAAAGTTTAATTATATATAAAAATTTTTACAGGAAATGAAGGTGAATTAGAGATATGGTTAAAAATTCTTAAAATTTGATGATAGAAGTTTAAAGTTATTGTTTAAAAATAAGTGGAACGTAAAGTAAAATTTCATATGCATGAAAAACGGAGAAGGAAAAGTAGGAAGGGATTCTATTTTTGCAAAGAATACTTGAATAAATTTTATAATACTCGTATTTAATCGTTTTTGGATATCTACTTCTACCTGTAAAACCAAACTACGATGATAATGGTTTAAGCAAGATCAAAAAATACAAAAGGATTAAAAAAAAAACCTTTTCCCCTTTTTGCTCTAATCTCTTGTTGCGGGGTTAAAAAATATTTTATACTAATAATTACTTCTGAAAGTGACAAGTTGAATTTCGCAAAATGAATAAGGTGTTTATTCATTATAATAAATAATATATTGAAACATATAAACTTGTGTTTTATCTTAATTTGCCTCATTAAAATAAAATTCCGGAAAGTTAATATATGGATTTTTTTAATTAAACGAATAAATGAAATTATTTTCTCTAAATCTGCGCCTTTTAATACTGTACTATTTCTGTCTGCATCCACAACCGAGAAATTTTCGCCATCCCACATGATATAGAAAGTAAGACTAGACAATTTTTCCTAATCTAAAATTTTATTACATAGCAATGCAAATTTCAAGATCATCCTAATTGGAGCAATACAAATTTCAAGATCATCCTAATTGGATAATTTAAAATTTTTATTAATCAAAACTTAAATTCTTATAAAATAAAATTTAATTTAGGCTAACTATTAAAATACTAGTTTAAAAAGTTCAATATTTACAAGTAATAAGTAAAAAAATATAGGTCTATAGTACAATTTTTATTCTTAAATTCTTTAAAAAATCTTTTGATGGGTATTAAAAAATTATCTTTAGTGTGGGTCCAAGATAAATTACCCAGAATGTCACATGTCAATCAATTTCGACTGAGGCAAAGTCTAGTAAATTTAGATTAAAGAATTTTTACAGATTAGAACAGTGATTTTCAAACTTAGGGCGGAAATGAAAAAAAATCTCGCTCTTGAAAGAAATATTACGACTCAAAAATACAAATGGAAACAGATTGGGTGGCAAATAATTTAATGTAGCGGACCTCTATATATGATAAAATCATAACAAATTAATTCGAATTTCATTTGCACAGTGTATTATTTGGAAGAGATAATAATAATATTCTAAATTATGTTTATATATTAAGAACAAAATTGGCAAAGATGGTTTCTTGTGATATGGTGATTGGCTTTTGGTCGGTTTAGACTGAAAAGGAAGGAAGGAATGCCATGAAAAATGATGTCTGTCGGCCTTGGAAGAAATAAAAAAAGAGACAAAGCAAAAGTAAGGTGGCTGTTGATATGAGGGCTAAAGAGGATCGATAGGGAATGGATGATTGGATGGGTACCAAGGTATAATACTTTTTGAGTACACGAGTGTGCGGGTGCATGACTCAGCCTGGCAACCCGTACGCCGGCTGCTCTGTCATTCACGGTTATTAGGACACACACAAGCACACCGGCTTTCAAATAGGTGATTTGTTCATATAAACAGAATAAGTGTTGTTCAAGGTTCCTAAATTATCCTAATTGATAAAAAAATAAACTAAGAAACTCAAGTCGATGTGACCTGTACATAAGAAATGATTCAAAACCGTTAGTTTCCGTTTCTACCGCGCCACTTATGTATGACAAGTTGTTTGTTAAACAATCAGAATAATCAATTTGGTATTTTTTCACAAAAATAGTTGTGATACATAACCAGCTATGAAGGTCAAAGGCTGAAGGCAACTATTAATAAAAATACACCTCATGACAAAAATGTATCCAAATCTAAAGGTAATGCCATTTCTTGTGCCCACTTAAGTACAGTGAGCGCCACAATGAAGTCCCCACCTGGGAGATAGAGCCTTATTGTGAAATAATTTTAAATTTGAAAAGATAAAATAAAATTATCTGTACCAGATTTTATTTTACCTTTTCGTTTATTAAAATTATTTCAGTTTATACCATATATTTAAGGCTCTAGCTCCTAGAGGGGGAGTTAATTGAGGCGCTCACTGTACAATCCCCTGAAAGTGTCAGTCTAATTTAAATATTACAGTACGTAAATGAAATTCGAATTTATTTATTATTATTTTAAATCATAAACTGGGTATAGAGGATCTCTATAAAAAATTATTTACCATACAATGCAATATAAGTTCTACTTCTTGATACAAATGATTAATGAAAACAAAATTTCACCTAGTTTCATAATCAACTTCAACAAGATTTATTTTTTGGATGATATTTGGTTACAATCTCCAAACCCTAACTGACGGACATAGTAAAAGCTATCATGAAGTGGACCTAAGTGCCAAATCTAAATGGACAAAAAGTAAAATAGAGTTACAAAAATTGAGAGGAAAGAAAAAATTATTTTTAACTTAGCGTTTAGATAAAAATTCGGTATATTAAATTTTCATTGGCCCTCGGGCTTGGCGTAGTTGGTAGCGCGCCTGCCTTATATACCAAGGGTCGAGGGTTCGGTTCGGATCCCAGGCAGTCCGATGATTTTATTTAAGCCATTTGGATACCAAATGGCTTAAAAAAAGAATGCCTAGCCCCAGTATATATTTTTTCATAATAACGGTTATCGTAAAAAGTTTTATATGGCTTAAGTTGCCGAAAAGACTGTGTATTTGTGTGTGAATGGGAAAAAAGTGTGTGTTTAAAAAAAAAAATTTCCATTGTTAAAAAAAGACTATCTTCAAGAGACCTATTTGGGCCGAATAGCTTAAAGCTAAGGACCAAAAAATAAATTATTAAAAAAAAGAGACCTAGTTGGTGAATGCTTGCATTTTCTTTTATTGACAAGTGAGTGTAAAATTTTTCTCTAAATTCTAGTCCTTTTGAAAGTTCATAGAGGAAAAAGGGAAGGAGTCATAAATAATAAGAGCTTTCTTTATAGAAGTGGATCTCAAAGTCTGTACAAATGCACTTTGATGTTCCGTGAATATACCGCAGATGTAATAATAATATTGTTATGTAAATGTAAACATTTAAGCTTCCTTTGTATGACAGAGCTTGCAACAAAAAATTTTCTTCAAAACTATAAATTTTAGAGATAATGCAAATGTGTTTATGTAATAAATAGCATTCCTAAAAAGGCTTGAATGTTTTTTATAAAGATGAATAGTAATTAGGAGCCTACTCTAGAGGACACCAAAAGAAGTTTTTAAGATATTCGATCCTTCTTCTATGCTAAAATGTTCATTATTAGCAAAAGTTTGAGATTCACAAATTGTAATATAAAATTTTTTACTTTTTTGTTATTGGTTTTTGTTTTTGTGATTAATTAAAAAATTTTAGATAAATTTTTAAAATATTTCATCATCTTGTTTGCTCGATCTCAATACTTGAATATTGTAGATATGGTAATATGGTGACCAGAAGTTATTTATTATAGAGAGTGGGAGAGATTAATTTAGTGAGTCAACTGGATGTGTACAATAGAATTAATTAAATAAGCAAAGCTCTGGCCTTGGTCTTATAAACATTAACTCGAAATATAAAGTTGGAATGACGTCAAATAAAGAACATAATATTCCATGCATATATAATAAAGTATAATTAACTAAAAAAAAAAGAAATAACTAACACCAATGTTGTTTTTAATTAATCAGAAATTTATAACAATTTGGTTCATAATGATTTTTTTAATATATTAAAGATGAAAATTTTATATCAAATAAAATTGTAGAACAATGTACTGTGCGTATAAATATAAAACAATAACAACAAATGTGTCATTAAAATCTGATTAATAATAATTTTTAATTAACAAGTCTCAAATGAATTTTCCAATTAAAATTGAATGAATAAAAAAAATAATTGAAATTTTCATATAATTTTCGTTATGTGTTTAGAGAGAATTTTTTTTTGAATTTGGGGAGGTTTTAAAATAGTGAAAGATAATAAAATAGTCAAATTAGTAAAATATGAGTGTGCTTTTGGAAATTTAACTCATTTGACCCTTTAATCTAGTCATTAAGGAACGACAGTTAGTCAATAAATTTATGGAATAACGATCCCTGTTAATGTGGACGCCCTTTGACATTGTTCTGACCACTATTAGCGGAAGAATAATCAGCAATTTTAATTAAATTTTTTTATTTAAATATGATATGATTTAGAATATCTCTCGAAAACAATAATTTAGTAAAAAAAAAAGCCTTGGGCGTGGCTTTAATGAAAGGTAAAAAAAAAATCTAAATAATAAAGCTCTAAAATTAATGTTTAAAATAAAAGGTTAAAATTCGAATCAATAATTGAACAAGAAAAAAAGAAAAAATGATAAATATATAAAATTTCATATTAAAATAGAAATAATGCTTATAAAAAATATGATTATATTGTAAAACTTCAATTAAATAAGTACAGTGGAATCTCGCTTAACGCTCATACTCGTGAAGCGAAACATTCGTTATGCGAAACAATAGCATTCTCCCAATAGAGCTGCTCCCCCTCCCCCATGAGACAGACTGATGTAAGATGCACACAATCCGGGACTTTCCCACCCTCTCCTCGCCACTCGTTATGCGAAACGTCGCTCGTTAAGCAAATCATTATTTTACAATTTGTTATGGGAATTACTCTTTAAGCGAAGTTCTACTTATTACAATATTTTTTTCCATGGTCTTTTTTCGGCTATATACTGTATAAAAATAGAAAATTTTATTAAAAAGGTTTATTTATAAAATTAGAAAAAAATTTTAGTATAATTTCAAGTAAAAGACGGAAAAAAAATAAAATAAAAAGTTACAAGAGACGAAATAAAAATAAGATTAAAAAATTTTTGTCATGAAGTATTCTAGATTACAATAATATTTATTTCGAAAAACAAATCTTAATAAATAAAATTTCATAATTCCTAACAAGTTAAAGAGAAAAATTTTCATATATAAAATTTTACCGGGCATCACCCCTTGCTCTGACCTAATTGAGCCTACTTGACCGAGTATCCCATTAGGCGCTGTCGTCGAAAAGAGAGAGAAAAAGAGAGAATGAGAGAGGAGAGGAGAGAAAAGAGAGAGAAGAGGGGGTGGGCTGGCACGTGGGCATGTTCGGGTGGTGGGGGCCAGCAATGCGTCTGTATGTATGTATGTATGTGTTTGTTATGTAGTGTGTCTATGTGTGTGTGTGCGTTGCCCTAGGTCATGACTAGGAGGCCTTGCTCGTCGTCGTTGTTTACGTCGACGACGTCGTCGCGGCCGGCCGTGACGTCACGGTCGTGACGTGATTCGCCATTGGGGGGAGGGGGCAGAGAGATGCATGGCCAAGTGCAAGGAGGCGGTGACGACGACGACGACGATGACGACGTCACCGATCGCAGGGTCAAACACCGACTGGGGAGTGTAAACAACCCGGGTGCTCTGATAACGCGAATCCACAACGTCTGATAACACAGGTGATGAGTCGTCTTCAATTAAGAAATATTATCTTACCAGTTCAATAAAAACCTATTGAATATGTTGGTTGTAGATGACCATAGTGGTGTTATATAATTAATTTTTCAGATAAAGAAATTGAGATCTGCACCTTAGTGCAAAAGATAAATGAAGAAATGAATTTTATATTAATAAACTAATCAGCATATGGAAGAATATGGATTTTGTAAAAATTTAGGGTGTTGAAAATATTTAAATAAATTTTTGTTAGAACAAAACAGAAACTTGTTTCATCTCCAAAAACCAATCAACAGAACCATAAAGAAAATATTTAATAAATTAAGAGGGCTTGAAATATAGAATTCAATATATAAAAACTTAGAAAACATCTAGGATAAAATTTTATTCCTATTGAGAAAAATAGTTTTGCAAACAAAATTTAATTCAACCAGATTTGGAGAGTCCAAAATCTCAAAAAATATCCAGTGACAAAATGTTACTAAAAGCTCTACAGAAATTTTTATTACTAGACGAAATTTCTAATATTAACAACCAATCTAACAAAAGCAAAAAAGGAGTACAATCTTGTTAGAAGATTAAATGAATCTCTAATTATCCAATTGGCTATTTCCATTTTGGTACCAAAATAATGGTGAGAAAAAGTGGCTAGACAATATTTGCATTAAATCATCGGGATAAAATATCTTTTTAATATTTAAGCACACGGTAATGTGCCAGGTCAAGTTCGTAAATATTACCCGAATGATAATAAATTTTTAGCGAATTATCTAATAATCAACAACACAAAGTTTCCAATTAAAGAATGGTACAAACTAAAGAAAAATGAAATTATTTTTTCATTAATTATATTTTTTCTCGTTATTGTATTTCATTATTATTTTCTTTTATTGATAAAATACATGGTATTATCATAGTTTTGAATATTATCAATAATAGATAAAAAAAAGTCTGATCAAAACTAACTCTTTAAAATATCTTATCTTATCTCTAATTTTAGCCAGGTAATATAAAGAATAAGTATTAACTTTAAACAATACTTATCTTACTTATGTTAATAACGATTTATGTGATCCAAACTCAAAGTATTTATTAATATTCTGGTAAATTTAATAGGATGGTCTAGAAAAACTAAAAGATCTTTTACGTTTATTTTAAAAATGTAAAAATGGAAAAGAGGACTGAGTGATGATAAGTACCGGAAAAAAATAGGGGGGGGGGGGGGTTACGAAAAACTAATTGTCAATCAAAATTATTTACTATTTATATGAAGAAATTTTGGCCGGGGTCTGAACAGGGGCGCCGGAACGAATTTGAATCAGGGGTGGGAGCTACCTCCCTTCAAAAAAAAAAAAATAAATAAATAAAAATAAAGAAAATTAAAAATATTTATTTCCTTTAAAACAAATCTACTATATACCCTTTAATAAATTAAAATTTTTCAAAATTTGTTAGTGATTTTATTAAAAATTTTTAGGCTATATAGTAGATTTGTTTTATACTATTTGAAGGAAAAATATTTTTACTTTTCTTTATTTTTTAAAATTAATGAAATAAAAGAAGGCATATTGTCCCCCCTGCCCCCACCTATAGGAGGCCAGGGGGGCAATGTCTTTGCCCCCACCCCCAGTTCCGGCGCCTATGAGTCTGGAACGGAATAGAAAACAGCCCCTAGGATCGTTGCGGTTAAGGAATGTCAAGGGCGAATTCTCGAGTGGGTGGCCTCAAGGAATCAGCTTGTTGAACGTTCCCCCAGTAACCATACATGTTATTTCAACCCCAAATCGGGTCGCTTGGCGATATCTTGGGCTCGCGAAATTTCAATGTAAAATATTTAAATAAATTTAGAGAATCTATATGTATTTGTGACAGAAACACATAAAGGTTTGAATGTGCCCGGACACTAAATATATATAGAATAAATAAAATAAGATATTTATATCTATTTATCTGCAAAAACTATTTATCGCGAAAAAACTCACAATCATAAATGGGGTCGTGAATGAAAAAAAAGTTTAACAAGTCCTGCATGAGAATATAAATGAGAAATGTAGATTCTAAAAATATAACAACTAATTTTGGCAAACATGTCAATATTTCGAAAGTCGGTCATTGCATGCGATATGGATATCGAAATTTATGTTTAGGTTCATGATAATGTAATATTTGAATGGATATAATATTTCGAAACGAATGTAACTCTGTTTGCTTCAAGTGTTATCTATTTTTTTTTTAATTTATTGATATTTTTATGATTCATTTGAACTGGAAATATTAAAAGCAATTTGCATTTTACGATTTAAGTAGAAGCCTATGTGTTAACAGGTTTTGGTATCCCGAGGAAAATTTTACAAAATTAACAAAAAAAAATGATAATACTTAAAAGGGCAAAAATTAAATTATTAAAATTTATTATTAATATTAAATTAAGACAAGAGAAGGGAAACTACTTTCTAAAAAATTGCTATAAAAAGAGGATTTGAATAAAAAAAAGGTCCCTTTTAATGTGGGGGTGAAATTCATTTTTCGCAGATTTTGAGAGGGCTCAAGTAATTAATACTTGAATAATAATATTAAACTAAAAAATATTTAGTATTTTCAGGTAAAAAAGTATTTTTTATCTTGGAGATTGAACTACTTTACCCTCATCCCTTCCACTATCTGTCCTTGCCAGATACATAAGTTCAGCTGGTTTTAAAGTTTATTTCGGAGAAATAGAAATTCAAATAACGCGAGAGTAATGAAAATTGCATAGGTGTATTAAAATATCTAATATTTTATTAAAAATTTCTCTTAGAATAAAATATCAACTTTCTATTAATGTTTTTTTTTTAACAAGACTATTTTTTGACGGTGAGGCCAAGCGCCGCGCCCCATGACCTTCGGGAATCGAACCCAGGATCTCCAACCTTTGCTGGGCATCTGTATGCTATCCATTGCACCAAGCCACCGGACCCTGGACCTAAATTTATGATTGAAATTGAACTTGGATTTTTATTTAGGCCTAGTATAAGATTAAATAGTGGCATTAAAACAATCTCTCAAAATTTCCATAATGGCCGATAATAACAGTATACAAATTTTCTTTAATAAATCTATCTAAATGGATACAGCAAAATGGATTTGTAATAATCTAAATGTATTTAAAAAAATGAGAATAGCCTTTTTTACGATACAATAGCATGTTGAAAAAATTCTTTTTTTTATTTAGTTCATTCTTTTAGTATTATGCAATTTAATTTTTGCAATGATTGCAAAACTCTGGTAAATTTGTAAAATTATTTTATGTGGAAATTCTTATTGTATAAAATTTGAAAGATCATCCAAGAAAGAAAGGAGATGTAACAAAATTAAATTACAAGAGTTAAGAGGTTTTATTCATTAGGCTTTTTATATATAAAAAATAAAATATAATTTTTTTTTCCACGAAGGGAAAATTGGATTGAATAAATAAATAATGAATTTAATTATTATGGTTATCGTAATCTTTTTTTATAATTAAAGGAAATTAAAAGAAAAAAATGGAGTTATTTTTTATCAAGGAAGAATACGATCTCTACTTTAGAGCGTCTTAAGTCATAGGCCGCGACCAGGTTTTCCTGAGAGGGAGAAATCTGAATAAAAAGGAAATATTTATTAATTAAATATATCTATATAGGAAGCAAAAACTATTTTTTTAACCAATCTGAGTTCAAAAAAAAAATTTATGGTAGTGGTTATCAAATTAGGATTGCTCAGGACCCACATCTTGTGGGTAGGTGGATGGCGACCACGAGCTATCCGAGCTGGGACTGGCAGTTCTGTTCTCTGTTAGTCTCTTACTTCCATATTTTTAACAGGCGTCAGACCGTGCGACGGACCGGCCAGTTCTATTTCTTCCCGGCCGCAAAACACAAATGAATTTAGACGAGTTAGGTTTGCCGACCCCGCACCGAGGGAATAAAGGCGAGGAGGTTATCAAATTGGGAGCTGTTTACAAAAAAAAGCACTGAGCAACACCACAGCCTTCTGTTCTGTTCCCTTTTTACAACCCTCGTCAATCAATTCAAAAAAATGCTAAAGAAGAAAAATAGAGCAAAAAATAAGGAAATAAAAAAAAGTTGAATAAGGAAAACTGGTATTGTAGTCAAGTAACCTAAAACCTATGGAGAACAGCTAGGGTTGAGGAAAAAATTTATATCCCACAAGATAGGAAAAAAAAATTTGAGAAGTCCAAGGTGGCTAAATAAAAAATACAAATAAAGTTTCACTTTAAAATACAAAAAGTTAAATTAGGAACCCGAACAAGATGATGTAGAAAACAAATGGTCAAATCCAATCATAAATCTTTCAAAAAACTTAAATTAAAGAATTAGTAATATCTAACTTGTTAAAATAAAATTCAAAGATACCTGGAAAATTATTTATATTTATTAATTATATTTAGTTGACATGCAATGATGAAAATAAAAAGGTCATTATGGATGATCATTAATGTAAGATATTCAAAAAAGATAGTCTTCAGGGAAAATAATAGCACTTACAATATTTATTTACGAAATTATAATATTTAACTGACAAGTAATTTTTTAATATTTAAATTAGCGGAAATTTTAATTAATTATAATAAAAAATATAAATTTAAATGCAGTAGCAGGATTTTTTTATTATGAAATATGGTAGGGAGAGAGAAACAGTGTAGAATAAAAATGAATTTGATATGACTTGACTTGTTACTCTGCATCATCCTTTACACCGTGAAATGATTTAAACTAATTTACAAATAGATATTAAGTATGACTTAGGGAATTACAATATTAAAAGTCAATATCAACTTTTAAGAATGTTGCTGCCCCTTGAGAACTCAAACTTGGCAATCCAAGGATCTCAAGTGATAAAATCTATCTTTATATTTGGAAGATAAAAAAGATTTTAATAAAAAAAAAGATCCAACGGAAAGAATACTTGATTAAAAATGTTAAATATCATAGTATCTAAATAATTACTTTTGGTAAAATAATGAGCAAAATTGTTCTATTCATTTTGTTTCTTTTGTGATTACCTTAATTGGTACTAATGAAAACAAAGAAGTTTTTAAGTTTCTTATGTAACTCGTAAAATAATCACAAATTTAAAAGCTTCATTAGAAATGAAATTTAATTGAAATTTGACAAAGGGTTAGAATATATTTTATTTATGATTAGGTTCTAGAGATATTTTAATTTCTTAGATTTGACCGTCATTACTATTTCGATTGGAGGAAATTGTAGCTTTTAGTCTTTGATTAAAGGCTTATATATAAAAATTTGTTTCAATAAATCAATTCCATCGCAAGCATAACCAATAGAGGAAATTGTCAAAATCAATCTATTGGGCCACTGGAAAAAATTCCTATTAATTTTCTTTTTTGGCATCTGAGGTCATTGATTTTAATTGATCGGTAACTAAATTGGCGAACATGTGAGAATGTATTGCGGTAATCCGTCAAAGAAAGCAAATTTTCGAAAGGGCTGAAGTAAAGCATGAGAAAATATCAAAAGCCTCTCCAAAGATATAGGGTCTAGTAAAAGGGATGGGATTTGTCTAAGGACAAATAATAGACAGGAAGGGAAAGAACAAAAGATCAGTTAATGGTCACGGTTCGAAATGCCACAGGTACATACCAAATTCGGCTGGGAAGCGGATGTCTGACCCCTAGCGTAAGAGGTGAATTCTCTACCTCTGTGGTATGGCAGAAAAACAGCTCTAACTTTCATTAAACTCCTCCGAGTATTATAGAAATTCAGTTGTAGATCAAATAAAATAAAAAATCTTTATAAATGACTTTGAAGATAATAGATTGTATCCGGACAGGGTATTTATAAAAGAATTCGTTCTCTAAACAATATATTTATGAAATTTTTCCTAACAAATTCAACAACGGCATCTATACTCGTGCAAAAGGTCAAAAAGAAATTCCTACCTAAAATAAAATTTGTCTTTAAAACGAGCTTATAAAAACGATCAATCACTACAGAGTAAAATTATTATAATCCTGACAGTCCTATAATGGGTGGTGATGCAGTGATGATTGAAAAGGATACTGAAATACTGAAATCCTAACTGAAGGGTTAAAAAATTTCGGACAGAAACAATTTTTCTCTTCCCCTCCGAGACTCACAATGAACTTTAATTTTAAAGATTCTAAACATTTTATTATTAAACTTGAATCAAAATTTGTTTTTAATTTATTCAATGACATAGAAATGTAAATGAGATGGGATTCAACTTTTTCTTTGATTAAGTTTTTCAACAATCCTTATTTAAAATAGTATACTTAAATATTTTTTCTGTCGCCAAATATTATGTTTAATGACTAAAAAAATATAAAAAATTTAACAAGGTACTCTCGTGTGTATATATATATACATGTATATATTTTTAATTTCAATCATTTGAAAGATTGTCTTCAACTCCCAAATAAGTGTATAATCTTCATCCGTCATCAACCAACATTCCTTTTGTTATCTCCCACTAATTTCTAGTCGACCACTGCACCAAATCAAGATGGAAACCCTCCATTTTGTTCAAATGTTTACTAACAGATTTTCCTGTTGTTCAAGAGTGTTAAATTCATATTTATCATACAAATGTTCCTCAAAAGTCCGTAACAATTTTACTGAATTACGATGGAAAAATTAACAAATTAATTAATAATAATGTGTTTGGAGCTGTAACTATGAGAATTTTGGGTTCCCAAAGGTCAAAAAATTGCTTCAAGAACCGCCAGTTTGACATCCCTACTTTATTTTATTATACCTCTAGCAACCCCAATAGATAATACTTGAGACTTCTAGGATTATAAAGGCCTGGTGATCGTCGAAATGGGAATCGCCTAGACCTTATCATCGGCAACCGACCAGACCACGTGCATCAAGTAGCTTGGGGGGAGGGGAGTAAGGGAGGGCGCCGCGATTGGTCCATTGAGGGGGCGGTTGCGACCTTGCCCTAGCCAAGAGGCGCCAAGGCCCCCCACTCCTGAGGCCCACGTGACTGCGAGCCACGGGCCGTGATAAGCCCCCTTGTATATGTGTATGTGTATCAGTGTGAGTCGGAGACGGAGACGGCGGCGGCGTGAGTCAGTATGTGAGTCTCTCAGTCGGGGTCCCGGAGCCACGGCGAGAGGACAACGGCAAAACCCCCTGAGAGTGACAGACAGCGGCATGTGCTTTGCTTTGCTTACTCTGCTCTCCGCCGCCCCGCCTAGCCATACCAATGACCCTTGCCACCAGTCAATAAACAAGAGCATGTGCCACCGGTGACAGATCGTATCGCCCTGTCCATCAATTCCTCACTCTCATCTTAACATTCAATTGAAAAAAATATGCTATATTTATATAAATATAAAAAATGGTTACATAATTATATAATAAATAAACTACGATAAAAAAAAAAATTAATGTCGATTTATTTACCTTAACCCAGCCTCCGTGATTTGTGACGACGACGTAAAGTAAATACAAGTCAATTTCATGACCGTTTATTTTGGGGATTTTACGTATCGGCGTTCTGAAAAAAAAGAAAACAAATATTATTATTTAATATTACATATGTATTATTTATTAAGACATACCCTCGTGTTTCATGGAAGTGTTTGAGTTCAAGTAAAAAGCTTTCCTGCTCCTTTTGGTAAGTGAGAGGGTCCTTGTTGAGTATTTTGGCCATATTAAGGTCTTATCTAGTTGGGCACACGTGTCACTGTGATGCATTTAGACATCGGGGATGGTCTGCCAATTCGCAGAGATGATTAAAATAAAGAAATAAAAAAAAGACCGAGAAAAAAGTCGGTTGGGTACGAATACGTTTGAGTGCGTTAGTTGGCCCCGACCAACAGAGAGGAGAGGTCTGTCCTCGACTCAACTTAGCAACTCGAGTTCACAATTAAACACACGCCCGAGTAAATCACAAACTTGATCGGTTCAAATGACACCACATATTGTATATAAAATCAAATCAGAGGCCATAGGATCCTTAGAAGGAGTAAAACGGGATGGAACAAGCTTACTCGCTTTAGATCCTTTCACGGTGTCACTCGGCATCAAAATGGCGTGAGGCTAGCCATTGAAATTGTTTAGATACAAGCATAGTTAATGAAAACTAAGAAAAATCTAGTACACTATTCACTAAAACAATACACTTTTACCAATTAAAATCCACGATTATTTAACACTTAAACGAATTCAGACAATAAATATTTAATAGAAATTGGTTATGAATGTTGCCAGCGCGAAGCAAAGCGTTCTGTGATTTGATTACATGAAGGTAGCGCGCGAACATAACAAATTCATACCAACATTAACAATAAAAAATTATTAAATATATTTCTTTAATTTGTAAAATATTTCTTTAAATAATTACCTTGTAAATAATATTCATTAATATATTTTAAAAAATAAAATAAAAAATATTAGAATGCTTTTTATGTGGCAATTGGCAGTATTGATTATCTTATGTTTCAAAAGAAAAAGGAACAACTACATAATTCAAAAGATTTATACTTATTTAATGTTTTTAAAAATAAATATATATTTGTATTATAATAATTAATTACAAATAAATTTTTTATTATTTTTAAAACTAAAATTGAAAATAGAAATAAAATTTTAATATATTACTTTTTTATATCTATTTCTTTTTCGTTCTTTTTAAAATAGCACGTGCAGTTGATAAGAACATATTTTTTTTCTATCATTAGATTTTATTTAATTTTTATTTAAAATGACGAAAGATAAACCAAAAAGGCCAAGTGATCGTTTAAAAAGGAGGTGGAGAACAAAAAGAAAAATCAAAGATCTTGATGAGGTATGTTTCATAATCATATTTAAAAAAATATATATATATAAAATTCTATTTTCTAATTTTATTTTAGATTGATAACGATCTGAAAGAAGAAAATGCTAGTAAATTATTAAATCAAAAAGTTGATTTTGATAAACCAGGAAATGCTCAATTTTATTGCCTGCATTGCGCGTAAGTATTTTTAAATTTAAACTAACCTATACATGTCATATTTATTGATTAATTTTTTAGAATTATAAATAAAATATTTTCATATTTGATAGAATTAAAGCATTATTTCAAATATATATATAAAAGGGTTGTCTTTTATTTTTTAAAATATTTCTCAAGTGGGGAGGACTCAGTTAATGGTCCTAAATAAAAATGTATTTTCGACATTTGTAAAATTAATTGCCCTCATTCTTAGACCAGGCAAAACTTTTAAAAATATCAGATATTTTATTGACGGTAAATTCATCAGCCCGAAAAACAAAATTTCCAATAACAATATTTTTTACAACTTAACAAGTTATAAAGAAAAATTGTCGATTTGTTGATAATTACTATTCTGTAATGTCGTCGTAATTACTATTCTTTTCAGAAAATATATAAATAGAGGCAGGTTGTGCTCACTTTAGATTTGTTAAAATAAAATAATCCTCACACATGATAATCACAGCTCATTTAACCTATCCGAAAAGAAAAGATTTAACTTATTCCCAACAAATTTTATTTTCATTTTGATAAATGTAAAGTATTTTTTCGGTTATGTCGATTTGGTTGTTCAGAAGCGACCTAAATTGGGAAATTTTTTATATCTATTTCTCTTGTATAGTCTGAATCGAGGTATTCATATAATATTAATATCTTATTCAAATATAGCCCATATATCTCGAAAATTATTTAACTATAATTAATCCCGCGACTCCTGATAAGGGATTTGCTGTTTACAGTAGGGAGTTAGATCAGAGCAAGATGTCTTCTGCCCCATTGCTGGTTTAACAAGCAGCTAACAAGTGAAATATTTTTCTTTTAAGATTTTACACTTTGTAGAAAAATGCAATGCCAACTGCATATATAGTGAATGTGAGTATTTGTTGGTGTTGGTCGAGGGTCCTCTAGCCTGATACAAAGGGTGACACAGCGGAAAAGCTTGGGATCCTGGGCTCGATTCCCGGGGACTGGGACGTTTGATCCACCAACAAAATAATATATTTATTTGAACATAAATTCACATAAAATTTGAATTGAAATTATTTTCTTATTAGTGGTTGAGTTAGTGGCTGTAGATATTGCAATGTTGGGTAGCGAGGATGCAGCCAAAGAGGTTTTGGACCAAAGAAATACACCAATTCCAATAGATTTATTTTCTTATTATACCTTCACTATTATTAAATATATATCAATATATTAATATATATATGACTAATTTTTTTTTTTTTTTTCAGCCGTTATTTTATTGATAATCAAGCCCTTACTGAACATTTTAAAACTAAAGTACATAAGCGAAGACTTAAAGCTCTAGAAATAGAACCATATTCAGTAGAAGAATCAGAAAGAGCCGCCGGATTGGGAAGTTATAAGGAGCCACCAAAAAGAAAAATTGAAACTCAATCTAATGAAGAAAGGCCTTCAAAGGAAATTAAATTAGATTTGGATTAATTCTTGTATATATTTATATAAAAATGAATTCTTTAATTTTAAAAAATTATTATAAATTTGTTCCAAAACGATATTTCCAATCAGCACTTTTTATATCGGGGGATAAAGCAAAAATTTCTTTTGCTCCATTGGCTCCGATTATAGATTGCGAAAAATTATTTTCTAATGTTGAAGAATTAAAAAAACAATTGAAATTAAGAAATAACAATATAGATATTGAAGCAGTGCAAAAAAATTGGGAATTTTTTAAATCCTATAAGGAAGATAGAAAAAAATTAGAATTAAATAAAAAGAAGAATTTTATAGAAGCTGAAAAAATAAAAGATGATGAATCACAAAAAGATCGGCTATCGGCTCTTTATCTAAAAGGAAAATTGATTAAAGAGGACCTTAAAATTCTTATGAAGCATTATTATGAACTAGAACAAACGACAATGGATGATATTCTACAAATACCAAACACTTTGGATTCTGATACACCTATTAAGGAAGAAAAAATATTTAATGAATATGGAGAATTTAAAACAAATTTAGAAAAAAATTCCAATCATCTTGAATTGGGTAAAACTTTAGGGTTAATAGAATTTAGAAACCCTTCAACGTTTTATCTTCATGGAGAAGCTGCTCTTTTAGAACCTGCTTTAAATAAATTTTTTTCTGATTCACTAATTCCTTCTGATTGGATTCGTTTTTCAAATACGGATTTTTCTCGGAGTATTTTAGTTGAAGGATGCCGACTTGAACATTCAAATCCTGAGACCACTTTTATTCTCGAACATAAAGAAATTTCTCAACCTAATCATTTTGATACACTTCATCTTACTGGTTCAGCATCTCTCTATTCCTTTTGTGGTTTTTTTGCTAAAAATATCATCGATCAAAATTCTCTACCTTTAAGATATTTCGCTTGTGGACATCAATATAATCCTATAAAGAAAAATGGCAAATTGGGCCTTTATAATGTTTCTCAAGAGCCAGCATTACAATTGTTTGTGGCCACGGATCAAGATGCAAAACAAGAATTTATGAACGCATTGCAATTAGTAATTAAAATTTATCAAAGTTTAAATTTATATTTCCGTGTAGTTTTCATACCAGCTTCTTCTTTGGAACCAAATGAAAGTTTAAGAGCAAATATTCAAATGTTTTCACCTGCTTTATCATCTTATATTGATGTTGGCCATTTATCCCTGTATAATGATTATATTAGCAGGCGTTTGCTAATGTGTTATGGAACAAAAAAAGATTATCATTTTTTAAATATTGTATCAGGCACTGTAGCATATTACCATAAAATACTAGCCTGTCTATTGGAAAATAATCAGGATGTTGGTCAATTTTTTCAAACTTTAAACTTTTTATAGTTTTGATAAAATTTTAATTTTTGTTAAGCTATTTTTGTTAAACTAAAGCCTTTATATAAGATTTATATACTTTAAAAACAAAAATAAATAAACAAATCTTATCATTTAAGATTGAAAAAGTGAATTTTTATTACAAGATCCCATAATAAAATGGTTGACTATCTTTATTAATCCATCTGTATCTTATTTTTATAATAAATATCTAGAGAAAATGTATACTGAAATTTTTCTCTATTTGAAATGCAATTGATACTGACCAAATCAAAATTTAATAAAGTTTTCTTCCAAAATTGAAGGAGTCGGGCGCAGATTGTTGTTGACATTGAATATTTTCAACTGACATTTGTTGGCCAAGTGTACTGATCTGTATCGTTTAAACATGCCGCACGTACTTTCACATACCATATCGGTATACTCAGTATTTGTAAATACGTGCTGCATATTTAAACGATACAGTACAGTACACTTGGCCAGCAAATCACAATGCCTCGTGCCTTGGGTTCCGGGTTCGCTTCCCGTCCCAAACGAGAAAAATTTATTTCATTTGATTTGGAAAAATCACAATGCCAGTTGAAAACATTCAATGTCAACAACAAAACACAACTGTTGACAATCATTAAATTCTCATAGCAAATGGTGTAATACCACCAGCTCTATCTCTGGACTCGTTAAAAATTGGACATATGTAATATGGAATTTTTTATTGCATTTCATCTATACACCCTCACCCTAAAATATTCACCTTTCCTCCTAAATATGGATGATGCTTATTTATAGATGAATTAAGGAGACGTAAGACTGTATATACAATGTATATATATAAACCGTATATCTACCGTAAACAGAAGTTTACTTCTTTTTGCAGATAGAAGGCAAAAGGAAAATAAAGCTTAACTTTATTATTTTTCGAAATTGTTATTGCTTTACTTTTGCCTTCTATCTGCAAAAAGAAATAAACTTCTTGTTTAGATGTATATACTTATTTATAGAGATCAAAAATTTATTTAATTTTTTTTTGAATAGGAGAGCGTGGTTGTAGCTGATAATTAATTAATTTTTTTTAATCGCACACCCTTTTTTCATAATGTCGTAGATTAGCAAATATTTAATCCAATCAATTTTTGTTTAAGAGTAACTTTCTTGCACTCTGGGTGCTGCTTTCTGTGACTAAACGACTACAGAAATTCTTTCTGTTCTTCGTTCATAGTCAAAAGTCACATTAAAATTTTGAATTAATTTCACCCGTCTTTCGGCTGTATCATTAGCAACAATGAGATTCTTAAGTGGAGATCCAAAGAATTAGACCGTGATTGAGAAAGCTAATGTTTAATAAATTTAAATTTTTCTATTTTAGTGTTTTTTCTATAAAAAAAAATTTGATTTAGGCCTATCTAAATTGTAAATTTTTAATTATTCATTAGAAAATCTTGTTCAAAGTTTGATAAATGATAAAAAATCAAAGAGAATGCACTAATTAAAATATTCTTAATAAATAAAATAGATATTAAAAAATAAATCTTGCCTAAGAGAATAGGAACTTGTTGAGAATTCGAACCCTCCCCCAGGGGTATGGCCCTCCACTGTGCCGTAATAAATTCTAAATAATTTAAACCAATTTATGTTAAATAGATAAAGAAAATTCACCCGAATGATCTCAACGCTAATCCGAATTTGCACATTATTGGTAATGAGCCTATGGTATTGTAAAGTTCCTGTTTTGTGCTGCTCTCTGATGGAGATCTTTAAGATTAAGCTCTGCCTAAAAATATATTTGTAAAAGTTCCCACCAGAGTGCAGTACCAATCAGTCTCCAAATAAATACGTATTTTCTAGACTTTTAAAACGGCCGTAAGAGTGCAGCACAAAATAGTAACTCTTTCAAATAAGTTCAAAAGAGCAAACATCTTTATTATAGCTAATAATTACAGTATATCCGGACTGCAGAGAGGGGGGGGCAAATATTAATATAGAATTCCGAAGCCCAATTCTCACTAGGGCCTGTTATTTTAAACTGCTCATAAAAAAGACAGAAGTTCCATGAAGTCAAGAAACATGCCCGAAGGATAATAATTCTGAAGTCCACTTGCCAGATGGAATAGGGACCGAAGCATGGGCGTAACTAGAGAATTTGAAGGGGGGGGGGGTAGCATGGGACCAGCTATCCTCCTGGAGGCCTGGAAAGCCCCATATTTTCTCAATTTTTCCTGGGGCAGGGAGCTTTCTGGGGGGGGGGGGGGGCAGCCTCCCCCCGGCACCCCCTAGTTACGCACATGGACCGAAGGTAGAGATTACATTCCCACTTAGTATCTTTATATGAAAAATATATATAATATTTATTAATTCAAAATAAATAAAATAAAATAAATATGATAACACTCAAGGGCCGCTGAGAGGCTTCCTCGCCCACAGGATTATTAATACTAGGCCTCTACCTCCCAAAAAACGTAAAATTTGAATATTTTATTTATTAATTTTTTTAAATATATTTTGATGAAAGTGTTGGTTTTTAGGGCTTTCGAAATTATTGCGATGCAATCAGTGACGGGGCGAGCTTATTCTCAGTGGGGAGAGGGAGGCAGGAGTGGGGCAAACTTCCCAAGAGGGGGGAGGAGAGGTAATATACAGTATATCATCCTACAACTTTGGTTTCAAGCTGACTGAATGGGGCATCCAGGAGGGGTAGATGGGGTTGCCCTCTCCCTGTCCCCTCGAATAACCGTTACTGGTCCAATGCCTTTATTTTTTAACATGACAACCATGGGCGTAACTAGGGGGGGGGGTGCCGGGGGGACCCGGCCCTAAGAAGACTCGTGCCCCCCCCCCAGAAAGATCCTTGCCCCAAAAAAATTGAGAAAATATGGGGCTTTCCAAGACCCCCGGAGAATAGCTGGTCCCATGGCCCCCCAGCCAAATTCTCTAGTTACGCCCATGATGACAACATTAACGGAGCTGGGGCTACCAGGATTAATCCTCCTCCCCCTTGTCCCCCCTGAACATCTCGAAAAAAATCTTAAAAGGGGGTTCAAGAAAGAGGGAGTAGGGGGGACGCTACCACCGGAGCTGTTAATATATATATAAAAAATATTGATTTTGCTAATTTTTTAAATTTATTTGTTTTATTATTTTTTTTTATATAAACTTATCTATTTTCGTCGATAGGCTTTTTTTAAGGGAGTAGAGAGAGATTTCGAGGAAATGATGGTAAGTGGTTTTCTGAGAATTACGGCAAAACAGCTCACACTCAGGCTGGCTTTTATTCCCTATTTGTTTCTCTACGCGTAAACATATATAAAATGGATTTTTTGCACAAGATAAATTATGTATATAACACATCACAGAAAAATGGTCAAAGGATAATTGGTCCCCCCAATATTTGGTCAGGACCTCCACCCAAGAAGGGATGTGAGATTTTCATCTGTCGATTGCCGTTTGATTTTTATGAAGACGAACTTTTACCTCTGCTTGAGGAATTCGGGGTCGTCTATGAATTGAGAACGATGGTCAACTTCGACGGATCTTTGCGTGGATTTGCTTTTTGCAAATACGCAAATAGAGAACAAGCACAAATGGCCATCGCAAATTTGAACAAGACATTGATCCGGAATAAGATCATGATCCGAGCTACGCTTTCTATGGAATTCTGTCGACTCTTTATCGGCAAAATTGATCGAGAACAAACCCGAAAGCAACTTTTTTTTGAAATTCGTTTCTCTTATTGAGAATTTAATCGACGTGATTATGTTACCTGACCCGAAAGATCCTAGTAAAAATCGGGGATACGCTTTTTTGGAGTTTACGGATCACCGATCAGCTGCGATTGCTAGAAGACAAATCAAGAATAATCGAGAGGAATTCTTCGATTATCCAATACTAATCGACTGGGCAAAATCAAATAAACTCAAAAAGGAGAAGAATTAATAAAAGGTGAGGATAGGTTACTATTTTGAATCTGCATGTTTTTTGATGAAAATCCTATTTGTTTGTACTTTTAAAAATTATTTCTTATCCCAACCAATTTCTCCACTATATTTTTCTCTATTCTATTAGCTGTAGTGTAAGAAAATTATATAGAGCAGTGCTTGCTTCTCAAAGTAGTGGGCCGCGGCCATGGATTACAAATAAATTATTAGGCTTTGTTAAATATGTTTAAATACTTGGATTATAATTATAAAATTTTGATAATGTATTTAAATGTTGAAATGATCCCCTGTTGAGAATGCTGAGTGGCGAAAGTCCGAAATTGAACAATTGGAGAAAAGACGTTTGAAAGTTTTATAAACATATACAGCATTGACTAGTAAGTGTATGTATAAACGAAAAAATTAGAAATAGTTTTTATCCAATCTGAATTAAAAAAAAAAAAAAAAAATTGGGAGGCCGTGAGGTATTGACTTGGGTTCCAAGAGGGCCGTTACTTCAAAAAGTTTAAGATTAATATTATTTATTTATTTTTTTTGCCCCCGGGTGTGGCATAGCAGGTAGCGTGCGTGCCTACCTCCTATACCAAACGTCGCGGGTTCGGATCCAGGCAGTCCGATGATTTTATTTAAGCCATTTGGATACCAGATGGCTTAAATAGAAATGCCTGAACCCACAATAGATAATATATATTACAACGGTTATCGTCAAAGTCTTAAATGGCCTAAGTTGCCGAAAAGACTGTGTGAATGTGTGTGTGAGTGTGAGTGCGAATGAGAAAAAAGTGTGAATGTTTAAAAAAAAAAAAAAAAAATTTATTTATTTTTTTTTTTTCAGAATATGATTTTTCTACAATCTTCAAGATGTTATTCATCTAAATTCAATAATTTTTCAAGTTTATGCATTCTCATTTTATATGTATTTTATATGTATTACTAATTAATACAATATAAATTTATAAAAATAAAAGTACCTAATATTTATAATCTAAAAATATTTAAAGTTTAATTTATTGTAACATACAGTATGATTTAAGAAAATAATAAATTATTCCGAGTCTAATCTCATTTTTTTTGTTATAGCTATAGCTATTTTATAAAAAAAAAACCTTATTTTAAAATTCCTCTTTGAATTGAATTTTTTTTTAATCCCTAAGAAATTTGATATAACGAGCCTTGTAATTCCAAGCTGTCTGGTGTGTTTAGTTAAATTTTTTTTTTTTCTTTTAATTTGTTTAAGATCTTTTTTGGAATCTTACCCAATCCCTAATTATTTCAAATGATTGGTAGTCAATTCAAACGAAATAAATTTTTCTCCCTTGGAACTGGAAGCGAACCCTGGCTCCTAGGCACGAGAAGCTAATGTCTTCCAGCTACGGGTTACGGGCTTCGTAGACGTATATATATATATAAGCTATATATAATTAGAAGAATGGGAGCCTTCCCGGAAACATCAGCCAGGTGAAATAAAAAAGCTTTATATTTAGTTGCTGACGTTTTTAAATATATATACAGGGCCGCAGACAGATTTGACGGGCCTTGTGTACAGAGGCGTACCGAGGCAGTTGGAGGCCTGGGGCGGGAATTTTTTTTTTTGGGGGGGGAGGGGTAAAAATTTTCCCTGATCTCAAAAATTTTTCGAAAAAACAATTTTACCTTTTTTAGAGACGCTAATTTGCCGCCCACGGAACCGATTTGCCGCCTGCGGAAAATTTTCCTTCGCAACCAAAATTTTCCCGTCCGAAAAAATATTTTACCTTTTTTTAGAGACACTAAATTTTTGCCGTCCGCGGAACCGTAATTTGCCGCCTGCGGCTAATTGTTTGCCGCCGAGATTAAATTTTTCCGCCCCTTGGATCCGGGGCCTCTCAAAGGGAATATATGGGGCCTATGCCGGCTCGGGGCCTGGGGCGGGCCGCCCCCCCCCCTCGGTACGCCACTGCCTGTGTATATCAGTCAAAATCTCGACAAAGAATTTTTGACATGAATCCAATACTTTCTCTCTCTCTCTTATATATATATATATACTAACAAAAGCCTATACAGAGGTAAGAGAAAGTAAAAAAGTTGGTTAAAAATTTGTCAAAATCCCCTAAACATAGAGTTACCATAATTTATTGAGACTAAACGGACAGACGACTTCAAGGTGGTCTGAGGGGTAAGAAAATTTTTTTGAACTGAAATCTGCGTTTTTAGCTATCCTGAGAAGTGAAATATATTATTAAACTTGGTTAGTTTGATTTATAAGCATTTTAAATTAAAAAAAAAAATAAAATAAGTATTATGGGGCACCTAAGATGCGGGCTTTTATAAAATTACTCTCCTCGTCTTGAGGGATGCAAAATTGTCAATAAAAGATACCAAGTCAGCTTTTCTCGTTAATTCTATCTCCACAGCTAGAACACCAAAACTTGATAATCTGTTTGGACACATAGTAGATTAAGAAAATGCTTTTTTTTATTATATTTATTATTTTTAGAATTTGAGCTTAAAGGGCCCGGGCCACTCAGGAAAAAAATTTCAAGAAAATGATTTTTTTTTTTTGAATTTTAACCATGAAAATTATTTTTTATTATAATTTTAAGGTTGGAGCACAAAGGGCCTGGACCCCTCAGAGGGCCCGGGCCCCGGGGATATAGCAGGGGGGGGGGCGCTCCTGTCTGCGGCCCTGGCTCAAAGGCTAGTTATACCGCTCGATTTCGGAGAAAGAAAACAGCAAAAGTTTTTAGGAACCGCCTTTTATAAATATTCTTATTTTAATTAAACATAGTCCTATAATATGGTACATTTATTATGAAAGATTCAAGTCCATTAAGTCTTTTTTAATAGATTCTTAAATATTTAGCCATTTGGATACCAAATGGCTTAAATAAGAATGCCTGGACCCCCAATAGATATATTAAACATACGAGTATCGTTTAAAGTTTTAAATGGCATAAGTTGCCGAAAAGACTGTGTGTATGTGAGTGTGAATGAGAAAAAAGTGTGTTTTTTTAAACAAAAAAAATATGAATTCACGACACAAAAAAACCAGCAAGCACAGAACACAACTTTCTATTACCGAAGGAAAGAGAAAGTTGTGTGCTGTGCGACCATCATACCAGATTTATATATATATATATATATTGGTCCAGATAAAAAAATAATATTAATTTTACTTACATTTAAATAATTAGAGATGAAATGAGGGGATGATTTCTAGATACACACAAACACTAATACGATGTTAACACTACTCTATCTCAAAAACAACTAATAAACGACATGTGAACAGGATCAAATACCGCTTGTTGAGTGACGTAACAATTTTCTCGGCTTCTGATTGGTCAAAGCCTTTCTTGTTGTTAGCTTAAACCGCCAAACCTTATGCCGCCAAAATTATTCGTTAATAATTATTTTTTATAATTCTAATTAAAAGATATAAGTATGTGTGTATTAAAAGAAAAAAAAATAATAAAATTAAATAAAGTTTCAAATCAAAAATATATAATCCATAATTTGAAAGAATATAAAAAAATAACTATTTAATATTGCAATTTGAATATCTATGATTATCTTGACTTGAGCTCTCTTTAATTTTCTCACTAACCGGTTTACTAACAATCTAGTCGGGTTTGGAGAATGACGTCATCCATTGTATCTCAGAAGCAATTAAGAACTATTTTTATATTCCACAAAATAATAAAATATTAAAATAATTATTAGTAGAATATATATTAAAAAATAAAATATGAGATCTTTGCATAGTGGAATTATTCAAAATATGTACTATAGAGCCATATTTCTTAAGAAAAAAATCGGCTAAAAAGTACCTGAACTTTACTGATGTACTTTTTCAGTTTTCTTTCGATTTTCTCAAAATTTGAGCTTAACGGGATACTATAAAGTTGAGCTTAAAGGGCCCGGGCCCCTTCAGGAAAAAAATTTCAAGAAAATGATTTATTTTAACTGAAATTTTAACCATGAAAATTATTTTTTATTAGAATTTTAAGGTTGGAGCTCAAAGGACCCGGGGTCCCGGGGATATAGCCCCCCTATATATATATATATATATATATATATATATATATATATCAACAGGAACAGGTATATGAAGGCAGCCAGCAAAGAACAAAAACTTTATTTAAATATCGTCGACGTTTCGGGAACGCGTCGCTCCCATCTTCAGGCTTTTACTCTTGGTCAGTGCTGATGTTTCGGGCCCATTCAACAATAAATTAATCCCAGGCACCTACTACGATTCTCATAGACAATTAAACATACATTTAATGGTATATGCAGATTTGTGTTGCAATTTTGTATGACCTACATGTATCAATCTAAACAACATTAACAATTTATCGTCCTGAAGATGGGAGCGACGCGTTCCCGAAACGTCATAAAGTTTTTGTTCTTTGCTGGCTGCCTTCATCTACCTGTTCCTGTTGATTATCACTCAGCCATTTATTTCTTTGCTATATATATATATTTATTTTAAACTGCCTTTGTATATTAGGATTCCCAATTTCTAAATGCTTCTACAAATAAGATAGAAAGGATTTGATTTATATTTTATTAACATTACTGTACATACTATACATTTTATTATTAATTGCACCCTCGAAATGTGAAACAACAACAACAAATATTTTTTGAATTTAGAATATTTTACAATGAAGGCAAAATATTTTTATGAACATCAACATATTTAGCACCTTTATTTTACAGAATTGAATCCATATTTGTATTGAAATTTGTTATATATATTTTTTTATATATATAATTACTATACTTTATAAAAGGCATTTATGAATCTAATTTCGAAGTTTTTATATGTTTATAACAAAATTCAAGACGAATAAGATTTCAAGAATATTGTCATATGGTGCTTTTATTTTTAATCTTTTAGATTAATAACAAAATTTCTACATGAATACTACTTAATTCACCGATCTAATGATTTGTTACTATTACTAAAAGTAACACCATAAATTTAATACTGAGATATATATAATTAAAATTTTAAAAAGTAATTTTTAAAAATTATATAAATGTAGATAGATATATATATATATTGACGAATTATATAGATATCAGTTAGAAAATAAGAATGAATCGTGTATTTATATTTATTTATTTATATATATTATAGTCAACCTCACACCTTTAAACTAAAAAAAAAAAAAATTGATATTCTAGGGAAATTTTTTTTAAAATATGGAATGCAAAGGTCAAAAAAATACAGGATTCAAATTTTTCTTTAAAAAAAAAGTATTTTGATATATTTTCTATAAAAAATTTAGTCTTTTTTAAAGAAAATTAGATAGGATATGCTGCCTGAATCTTGAATATTAACAAGAATTAAAACAGTAGAGATTTTATTTATTATTGACTTGAAATCAAAAACTCTAGGCCAGGGAAATGACACAGTATCATTCGTGCCAAATCGCATATTCCAGTTAAATAACTTAAAATATTTAACAAACCGAAGATTCTGGATCCTTTTCTCGCTTGATCGTAAATTTTTTAAGATTTATTGTTAATAATAAATAATTCCCTATGCCATAGATATACACATAATCTAAATTATTCAACAATTAATAAACCTTGTCCCATTAATATTTTTTCAATTTTTTACTCGTTTTAATTCTTTAAAAGGCCCCCAATATCCTAAATATTTTCTCTTTAAGAATTAATACTTTTCATTATTATTAATTAAAATAATCCTGTATAATTTGGGAATTGGAAATTCCATCTATAGACAAAACAATATTTAAAATAACTTTGTGCTTTACACAAAAATAAGTTAAAATAATACAAATGCAAGGACATTTGGAGTTTTTATGATGATGAACTTAGTAATATGTAATGAATAAATACTGTTTTGGATTAGATGGAATACATGGAAGAATTCGTGCTTTCTAGTAAAATTCTAATAAGGGAATACAATTAGAGCCCTCAAGAAAAGGTGAAGCCTTCTAAGAATTTTTAATGAAAATATTTTCGAAACAAGCTAAATATATAATATATATATACAGAGTATCTTATAAATGAGTGGATATCTCTGTGAACTGCATTATGAATCTAATCTAGTTAATGGGCTAAGAGGATATATATTATACATAAAATTACATTTTGGACTCACTGGTAACTTATATACCTTAAAACTTAATCTTCAAGATTTCTGAAAGCTTGTTGAATATCTTCGTATAGTTGTTCAAAATCTGCCTTGATTTTCGCTTCTCCATCTTTAACTGGATCCTAAAATAGAATTTTTTGTATTGTTTAATAAAGTTCAACGCAAGGACAATGTTTAAATATTATATTTAGAGAGCGGAAAAGTCTTTCGACTTTTGTCACTTTTGAGACTTTTCCAGATATTCTTAGATATCTCCACTGATCTCACAAAAAGAAACTATTTTTAAAATTTTCAAAAACGCATTTGCGGCTTTTTTTGCTCTTTTTTGTCTCCCAGAGACTTTTTTTTTGCAAAAAGCGACTTTTATGACCCGACTTTTTTCAAATTTTTTAATATATGCTTCTTTTTTTTTTAATTTTGCATTTTCGGTTACTGAGGCTATTTAGTGTTTTTTTTTTTTTTTTTTTAATTTATTAAGGTCTTTTTCGGCTTCCGAGGCCATTTAAATACTGCCCCAATTTATTTCAATTGAAATAAATCAATTTTTCATCTGGGACGGGATGCGAACTCTCGACCTTTGGCATATGTTGACTATATATTTATAGAGAGAAAGTTTTGGATTCATGTCAAGATTTTGATGGAAATACGTTTTGAGATCACTTAAAAAAAGTCCAAAAAAGTGGGTCCCTCAAATTGGTCTGTCTGTGTGTATGTCTGTATATATTGTGTAACTGGGGCCGTGTCGTCTGCAGATAAAACAATTTAGTTTTCGCGGACGGACTGCCCTATAAGAGAGGAGGGAGGAGAGAATTGTAAGAGATTTGTATTTTTCTTTTCGCTGTAGAACTAGAACAACAATAAATTTGAATTGAATTGAATTGAATTGTCTCAAGGGCGGATCCAGAGGAATTTCTCCGGGGGGTATCTGGTGTGACTGGTCGCACAGCACACAATTTTTTCTCATTTTCGGTAATTTAAAGGTGCATTCTGTACTTGTTTACCAGAATATATATACAAATCAAATTTTTAAGTATTAATTTTTAAAATTTTACATTAAAAATAAAATGTTTTCCTAAAAAAAAAATATTTTTCTCAAGTCTCGGGGGAGGAGGGGGAGTAATTAGCCCCTTTGCCCCTCCTGAATTCGCCCTTGGTCTGTCTGTCTATGAACAAAATATCTCAAGAATGAAAAGAGCAAGGAGGTTGAAATTTTATATTTAAGTTACCCCCTGGCACGTAACACGAAGCTTTTGAACAAATTCGTCCAAAAAGTACTAGTACTTTATTGATGCACTTTTTCAGTTTTTTACGATTTTCTCAAAATTCACTCCAACGATTTTGATTAAAATTCAAAAATCAATTATTAAATTTTTTGTTTATTTAATTAATTTCTAAAGAACTCTGCCATATTTCGGTTAATTAAACTCTCTATTTCTTTTACTTTCTCATATTATTAATTATTAAAATTGACAGCGACTTTTTAGAGACTTTTTTGCCAAAAACAGACTTTTTACTGACTATTTGGCTAAAAAAGAATACACTTTTAAGGCGACTTTTTTACGAAAATAAGAGACTTTTTTCCGCTCTCTAATTAAATTATAAAAAAAAAAACCTTGAATTTCATTGAAGACAGTTGATAAAGAATATTGCCCATGCTGTCTCTTATTACATTCCATGTGATTTTATTTTCACTTTGTGCGGTCGTTTCAACAGCGTGGCGAGACATGTCGTAGAACGCAATCATGTTGCGTAACATTCCCACGGTTTTGTAGAATGGGCAAAAACGATCATAAGGGGAATAGCTGAAATAAATAATAAAATATTGAAAAAACGATTATTAGAAATTTAAGAAAACTAATTATTTCAAACCTGTTTTGTTGTAAGAAATCATCCTTTAATAATTTAGCTACTTCAAGAGTGATTTTATCTGTTTCTGCCAAAGATGCTTTACCGACCAGTTGGACAATTTCAGAAAGATCTTCTTCTTCTTGAAGAATCTCCTTCACTTTAGTACGAAGAGGTACGAATTCAGGGAAGTTTTTATCATAGAAATCATCAAGAGCTCTCATATATTTACTAAAAAAAATAAAATATATTAATTAAAAATCTTAATATTTAATAGATCATGGTAATTATTTTATATACATGTATAACAAACATTTCCAAGTCAAATTCATCCTTTTTTTAATTTTCAAACTTCTACAAAGAAAATACAATTTTTACCAAATCTAATTAAATTCAACCATTTTTATATAAAATTCTTTTTTTTAATATCTTGACCTCCAAAAGTACAAATATGATGAAATTTTGAGTTTAAGAACTTAATGAATAAAAAAAAAAGTAATAATCTTTATTAGCCTAATATTGTGGTTGTGGCTGTTGAGTTGTATCAAAAAAAGAAGAGTTGCAAAAGCAGGCTGGCAGCCAAATTTATTTCTTTAAATATTTTATTTAATGGGCCGATGTTTCTGTCTCGATAGAGGCCATCTTCAAGGTCCAATACGTGTCAAGAAAGCATATATATTTTCTTGACACTTGACTTTTCTTACTCTTGACACTTACTTATTGGGCTCTGAAGATGGCCTCTATGGAGACAGAAACGTTGGCCCAATAAAATATTTAAAGAAAAAATTTGGCTGCCAGTCTCTGCTTTGGGAACTCTTCAATGATAATCTGCCTGGATATCCTCACCACTCAATATATATTCAGCCACTCCTCCGGAAATAAATTTCATCATGTAGAATTTTGGATACTTCATGTCTTAGATGACTTGATGACTTAGAAATTGATATGCTATTGAGTAAAATAAATTGTTTTTGATTGTAAATATAATATACCTGTAAGAAATAAGCCAGTTGATTGAAGGGAAATGTTTACGCTGGGCAAGTTTCTTATCCAAACCCCAAAACACTTGGACAATACCAAGAGTAGCTGACGTAACAGGATCTGAGAAGTCACCACCGGGCGGTGAGACAGCTCCGACAATACTAACTGATCCCTCACGATCTGGATTGCCAAGGCATTTGACTCGGCCAGCACGTTCATAGAAAGAGGCCAAACGAGCACCCAAATAGGCAGGGTAACCGCTGTCAGCAGGCATTTCAGCCAAACGACCTGAGATTTCTCGAAGAGCCTCAGCCCAACGAGATGTGGAGTCAGCCATCATAGAGACGTTGTAACCCATATCACGGAAGTATTCGGAAAGGGTGATACCTGCAATCAATATTACATCAGTCTGTGTCAAGGGGGGGGGGGGCAACTCTATGGGGAGAATTATTGTTCCGCTTTACGAGTATGATTCTGGAACGAATTATGCTCGTTAAGCGAGGTCCCATTGTAATATTCTATTTAAAAATGGAGATAAGTCTATTCTGATATGGAAGATCTTAAAAATAGTACTTCTAAATTTCAATAATCTTACCGGTATAAATGGAAGCTTCTCGAGCAGCTACAGGCATGTTGGAAGTATTGGCGACCAAAGCAGTACGCTTCATGATAGATTCAGTTACGCCTTCAATTTCAACTGTCAATTCTGGGAAATCTCGCAATACCTATTAACAAAAGAGGGCATATTTTTCGTTTCTAATCGTTTTCAAAATATGTTCAAAATTCGGCATAACAATGAGAACTCACCTCAGACATTTCATTACCACGTTCTCCGCAACCGACGTAAACGATAACATCAGAATTTGAATATTTAGACAATGATTGTGAAATAACAGTTTTTCCACAACCGAAAGCTCCTGGAATAGCGGTGGTGCCTCCTTGGACACAAGGGAAAAGAGAATCAAGCACCCGTTGAC
This sequence comes from Euborellia annulipes, assembly GCA_023213315.1. Classification (NCBI taxonomy): domain Eukaryota; kingdom Metazoa; phylum Arthropoda; class Insecta; order Dermaptera; family Anisolabididae; genus Euborellia; species Euborellia annulipes. The sequence continues at coordinate 9,579 of JAKCPI010000395.1, read as the reverse complement.
CACAAAGCAAAGGATGGTTGGCTGGCAATTTTTCAGTAACTGGACGAGGCTGACGTACAGGCCATACTTGAAGCATAGTGTATTTCTCTTTTTCTCCATCGAATTCGGTCTCAAGAATTACATCCTAAAAAAAAAAATAATAAATTTGATTACTAAAATTTTCAAAGATTTATGAATAGGTAAGATGATTTCCTGGATTAAAATAGAAATAATTATTTATCTAATTATTATTCTATAAAAAAAGCCAATAATGTATTTTATAGTCAAAAGTGAATACCATGATGATTACAAGATCATTAATCATTATTACAATGGGCAAAAATCGACTCATTAGGCTTACCAGTGGAGGAAGATGAGGAGTGGGGAGGGGAAGGGAGGGAGGTATGGGATATTAAAATTATTAAGAACAATATTCCACTCACATTAATTTTATAAAATATTTCTTATCTCATCTATCGGAAAATAATTTTAAAAAATTATTTAAATATAACCTGGGGAGTCCATTGCTTAAGGTTCTTCAGGAGGCAAGCTATTCGCATGTTTTTGCCAATAAGATGGCGTTGGAGGTCTTAAAAATTTAGCCAAAAAGCCCAATTTACGAAAATATTACGAAAATTTGCTAACAGATGGCAGGATGGTAGGGCTATTTTTAATCTCATGTATTTGTTTAATTTTCGTCGATCTTTTAATAATGAATAGTTTATAAATATTATTATAATTTTATATATCATTTATAACAAAATAAAAATAAATTAATATAGACTTATAAGAGATTTGATAGTGCTGGCTGTTAGACTAGCCTGCCATCTTTTGCAAGAGTGCTGAACTATTTGGCCGTTTATTTTTAAATAAATAGATATTTATTTTTTATTTTGGACCCAGTTCATTTAATTATTAATAAAAAAAAACCGCATACAAAAATACTTTTAAATGTCTCAGTAGTGTGGGACTAAAGATTCAATGTGCCCTCCTGAAGCCCCTTAATGTGTTCTAAATAAAGTGTAATATTTTAATTTCTATCATCCAGATATTGAAAGAACAATTTGGTTCTCGATTACTTACATCAACAGTATAATTGCCAGCTGGTGCCATGTATGTTACAGTGCCCTTGGCTTTAGGTGGAAGCATTAACTTATGTTTGACAAGAGTGTTTTCGTGGACCAAGCCATAAAGATCTCCTCCGGTAATGTGGCTTCCCGACTGAAAATAATAAATAATAATTAATATAAATAGTTTATGATTTATAGATATCTATATACAAATCCATCCAATAGTGATATAAAGTATTTCTACAACTAAATGATCCACAACTAAATTTTGTTTTTATGAAACAAATTAAATGCATTTATTTAATAATACTTTATTTTATAATTTCCGTAATTCTGTTTAAATAAAAGTTAACGTTAATTATTTTATAGTAAGGAATAAAGAAAAGAGCGATTGCATGCTACGTTTATTTCGTTTATTTTCATTCGTGACTTCAAGCCAACGTTTCGGTCAGATTACGTCGGCTTGAAGTGACTAATAAACGAAGCTGCAATCCTTCTTTTCTTTATTCCTTACTACAAGATATACTCAGCTTCAGATATCCACCACACTCTATTAATTATTTTACTTATTAGTTTTTTTACTAATACTTAGTTTATTTTTAAAATGGGCCCCGAAATGCTCTTAAAAATATTATATTTATTGTAGTAAGATAAGAATGAAAATAAATTACATAATTTGATTTCTAGAGAGGTTTTATCAAAGAGAAAGTCATATATTTCTTTTAGATAAGTCTGATAAGATGTTCAAATTTAAATGATTCTAGTAATGAAATCAGTCGCAAGACGAAGCGAAGTATCATAGCCAAATTACAAATAAAGAAAAATTGAAATTACACAGGACAAATAAATTAAATAGAAATCAGGAATGGACGAGGCGGAGAGATCAATCCATATCTCTCTCTCTCTCTCTATATATATATATATATATTAAATATAATCATTTAATATATATAATAAGAACGCTCGTATTAATGGTAAAGATCTGAAGATGTTTTTAATTAAGGCCGAAACGATGTCCGTGTTTTAAAGGAACAAATATTGTTGTCATATTTTATTATATCTTATGTAGAATGTCAATCCTTTATAAAAAGAAAGACTTTTGCCTGAATGTGGAGGTATGAAGGACAAATTCGTTTTTAATGCATTAATAAGCTTTAACACAAATAGAAAAAGCCCGATTTTTTGACATTTTCTGTTTAATATAAACGTATATATGTTGCTATAAACCCTGAATCAATGCGTGGGCTGGAGGCTTCTGGGTCTGAACCTTGAGAAGAAGATATCACACGTTTCATCAACTCACTAAAACAGAGCCATGATTGAAAAGAAGAAGATAAATATGAAAAGTGCGTTTCCACTAAGGTAACATTTGTTGACAGGAGACATGTCGCCCGGTGTCGCCTCAGTTGAAACGATCCTCATACTAGGTTCGTTCGTTTATTGCAATTGGATGCACATTGGATACCCATTGCCCAAAATGTGCGCCCAAACGTCGTTTGATTAGAAAAAGTGGGCGGAGTTAGGACGGAGTTGGGGCGGAGTTAGGGTAACTTCCTCTTAGTTTGATTCTATCCTTGGGTAACCCCGGGTAATTTCCCAGATGTTTGGTTCAAAATTGAGCATCCATGGGCAAGCTCCCAAGTCCCGCCCCTCAAGCAAGTGGGCGGAGCCTGGTAAGCACTTGCCCGCTCCCAGGTGTTTGTTTTTCTCGCTTTGGATGCCGGTGGGTGCCGGCAGGGTGCCGGTGGACGGGCAAATTTACACGTGATTCATAGCAGGTGTAAAAATAGGGTAAGAGAAAGTTCTACAGATTGAAGTTAGCGACAAGTTAGCGCGGTACAATTTTTTAGAAAAACACATGTTCACTTCGAAGAGTTGCTACCTTAAGATCAAATTTCTGTTTTATAGATTAAAATCATTCTCTGATATTCCCTGATTTAAATTTAAAAAATTGTAAAAATTTCATTTTAATCTTTTTTCTATTTATATTAAATCTTGGAACAAGATGTTTTAAGCATTAAATGATATTTATTTTATTTTTCTTTAATATATATATACGTATATATATATATTAGGGAGATTCTTATTTTGGACTTTTTCGATTTTTTTTTTCAATGATAGTCCTAAATCGGTTGCAAATCTATAAAAAAAAATTCATGCCAAGTTTTAGCTCCTAATTTTAATATAAACCCGGACCTCCCATAGTTAAAGTTTTTAATGGAAATAAAATAGGAAAAGTTGTGTTATAACTTTGGAATTTTTCACTTCATGTACTAATGAACAGATCATCAATTTGACTAGTTCAAGCGTTATTCGAAGTCAAAATTAACTAGAACTTTGATTTTAACCTCGAATAAGGCTTGAACCAGTCAAGTTGGAAAAAAATCATAAGAGATCTTTTTTGTAAAACGTTAAATTTTCTATAAGAATTATCATTTGCCGACATGATCTGTTCATTAGTAGCCTACATGAGGTGAAAAATTCCAAAGTTATAACACAACTTCCGGGTTTATATTAAAATTAAGAGCTAAAACTTGGGATGAATTTTTTTTATAGATTTGCAACCGATTTAGGACTACCATTGAAAAAAAATCGAAAAAGCCCAAAATAAGAATCACCCTAATATATATGTTATGTTATGTTAAGTTTGTTGAGGAAGATTTTCTATCATATTTCTGTTTATATTTTAATTTTCTATTTATATTAAATCTTGGAACAAGATGTTTTAAGTAATAAATGATATTTATTTTATTTTTCTTTAATAATATATTATTATTATTATTATTAATAATAATAATAATATATATATATTCTATTAGATAGGTGTTTGCTCTTAATAATAACTTATTTGAAAATAAAGATCCTTGTCAGCAAATCTTATCTTGTTTAAATGCGCAGATTCCCATATAACTCCCCATGCTTTTTCTATAAATGGAATAAACTATTTTTTTATAAAGTTAATCGCAGATTACAGGCTGGAGAGGTTGAACATCTCAATTTATATATAAGGAAACCTAAATTTTCTCTTATTCTTTATTAAAGAATTTTTTTCGCTCCAACGATTTTGATTAAAATTCAAAAATCAATGATTTTTTAGATGCTCTTTAAAATGCAAAATGAGAACATTTTTTCTATTGAAATCTTTTGAAGCACATTTTGCTCTTGTACTTGATAAGAGAGATGGTTGCTATGGTAACAAATACAATCTTGAATACAAATGTATCGTCAACACAAAAAAAAATTTTTTTAGGTTTTTTTGTCATCTATTGACGTGTTGGATTATTCAATAAACTAAATAGTTTTTTAAGCATCAAGGTTTAGGCAGTGAATAAAAATTAAAAAAAACTCCAAAAAATCCCAAACAAAAAGTGAAGTTAGAAACAAGGGATTTTTTAATTAAACCAGGTTTGCTGCTAACTTCACGGCTTCTTTGAGTTTTTAGGGTGGTAAAGTGGCTTACTACTTTATCGACAAGTAGGCGGTAACATATGCAATTGAAGGAAACATGTGCGAGTCGTGTTTTGTCTGGTGAGGTCTGGGTAAGGTTTCGGGGCAGCCCAAAGCACACCCCAAAACAGCACAAGAGCATCCAAAAGTAGCCTGACAGCTATGTTAGTTTTCACATAGAGAGGGGGTGAGAAGGCGTGTATCTGGGGAAATGTGGGCTTGGGCTACTTGTGCCCATCCTGTGCCCATCCACGTCGGGCGATAAACGAACGAACCTACTAACGATACAGTTTGTCGCCTGATGGTTCCCCAGTAAAAACACGAATTTATTTAAAATACATTTGATCTATCAATAGTTGAAACTAGTTTTGACTAAAGCTTTTGTTAAACTATTATATAGGTACCTTTAAACTAGTATTTTGATAAATTCTTAAAACTAGAATTTTTTAATAAATAAATTTATAATAGAGGTGACATCAGTAAAATGGCATTTTTCATACAAGTTGACCAAATATACTTCTGAAGCTTAATATATTCTAAATTAGTGTAGTCATGTTTCGTAATCATTTACTTTAACATTAATGGGATTAAATTCCCATTGCTGAGTTCTGCTAAGGGCAGGAACGTTGACGCCTTTAGGAATGTAGATGCTCGAGGTGAGTTCGTTGATATCTTTCAATGGACGTTGAATACCGTCAAAAATACTTCCAAGAATACCAGGGCCAAGCTCAACTGAGAGAGGTTTTCCTGTTCGTAAAACGGGATCTCCTACAGTAACGCCTGATGTTTCCTCGTAGACCTAAAACATTTTATTTTAAGAATAAAATACAAAATAAAATAACATTTGAAGGTGTGAACAGGCGAAGCATTCACTTGTGCGGAAAATGAAATTGAGGATAATTTTTTTTTTAAATCTTTCTCGGCATCTGAGGCCATTTACATATTATGATTTTTCTAAATTAATTTGCAATTTAGAAAAATATCGTTCGGATCGGGAGGCGAGATCTCTAACTCTGCGCATAGGATCAGAGGTCACAAAAGGTTATCTCAAAGTAGGTCACCCTGTATAACTCTTGGTCTCTCTGTGTATTATTGTCATTTTCCAAATTTAATAATGTTTAAAATGAAAAAAAATGAAATGTAATCTTTAATTTATAAATTCTATAATAAATCTGTTTAATCGAAAAAAATATAATTGACTTTGATAAGAGATAATGCACTGATTAGAAATTTACGATATTTAGCTTCTTTCAGATAGGTACTGTATATCTTTTTTTACAGCGAATATGAGAGGTTAACTAACAAATTTTTCCAGATGTATACCCTTTTAAATCGATACTTTTCCAGCTATTATGCAAATTTAGCCTTATTTTCCTATCGCAGAGATGACTAAAAAAATTATTCGAATGATTTTTTATAAAAAAAAAAGAAAAAAGAATTCGTGTCATAATAAAAAAATTATTTCATTTTAAAGCAATGAAGGAGCTCTGGTTTTGGGAAGTTGGTTAAATAATTACAAGTTGGGTAAGAGCAAGTACAGGAGCAGCAAAGGTGTAAGTCGAGGGACCGATGGTCAGGTGCAATGGATAGCAAGCACACCGATGCCCCGGAAAGGTTGGAGATCCTGGGTTCGATTCCAGGGGGCCATGGGGTGTTTGCCCTCACCAACTTGTTAAATATATCTATATATCATGTCAGTTAAAGTCCGAACTAATATCTTATTTAAATTATATACTGTATATCTCGAAAAATATTTAAAGAAAAGAAAGCCTTTATATATCAAATGCAGAAGGAGACATTTCGGACAAAATTTATTCGCCCATCCTCAGGCGCTTATATTCGTGTCATAATAAAAAAAATTGTTGTAATTATTATTGGAGCACATGTACATTTTATTAAAATGTACGGACTTTTGTGCATCAGTAACAATTACAACTTTATGCCTAAAATAAATATAAGCCAAAAAGGACTGAGGATGGACGAATAAATTTTGTCCGAAATGTCTCCATCGGTATTTGGCATACAAAGGCTTTCTTTTCTTTACTGCTCCTGTAACTTGCTCTTTCCCAACTTGTGATATCAACAGCAGCGGTCTCTTGATTATATTGAAACAAGTTGATTATGGCGAGCTGCGTCTCGTGCGCGTTTAGTAGTTAAAAATTTTGAATTTGCCTCTCCGACTCCGCCCTCTCTGAATTTCGCCAATCAGCGCTATCCCTGAGGCATCCCTGAGGCCTGATTGGTGGGTTCACACATCGGACACCGGTTTAAAGGCTTTAAATATAAGTATGATGAAATTATGAAGAAATTTGAGAAGGATGAAGTTAAATAAAAATCTGGAGTTGATTTTTAGGCCAATTTATTTGGATTATCACCTTCCGCTATGAGTCAACGTTTCGGAATCCAACGACTCCTTCTTCAGGACCATGCGGGGTCAAGAAAACAAATTTGCCCTCAATTTTGTCATTAGTAATTGCGATTAATTAGGGTAGTACACATATAGTTATAGTCAAAGGCATTGGAGCCAGAGGAAGAATTGAGGGCAAATTTGTTTTCTTGACCCCGCATGCCCTGAAGGAGTCGTTTGTACTGCGAAACGTTGACTCATAGCGGAAGGAGATAATGCAAATAAATTGGCCTGAAAATCAACCCTAGATTTTTATTAACTTCATCCTTCTCAATAATATTCACCAGGCTGTCCCCTATCTTCATCTGTAAACCAATGAAGAGATTTATTTTTTCAAGAATATTTTATAAATATACCTGAATGGTAGCCATATCTCCTTCGAGACGAATAATCTCTCCGACCAATTCATAATAACCGACTCGAACCAATTCATACATAGCTGACCCCGACATCCGCTCGGCAGTAACAACTAGAAAATTAATAAGAATAAATAAATTTGGAAAAGAAAGATATAGGTTTATTCATGAATAACAATATTACCAGGCCCAGATACAGCGTATACATATCCAAATCTTCCTTCTCTGTCTTCATCCGCTATTTTCTTAAGAGGTTGAGCCATGATTATCGCTTTCCCTGAAACAAAATAAGTAAATTTATACAATTGAAAATAAGAGAAAGAACTCTAGCATTCTTTGGTCAAGAACCATCAAATATGAATAATTGTGAAATGGTCATTAGGAAGGAAGTAGTTAATTATGGGTTCAAGGCAGAATTCCCTACTTGTGAAATAAGCGCAATATCAACAATTTTCTCACCTTTATTACTTTAAATATAGAGATTGTTAAAATCAAAAAGATTATCAGTTATTTAAAAAATTTCTCTTTTGAAATGATTTGTTACTTTGAGAATCTGGAGAGAGCTAACAAAATTGCAACTTTTTTTCTCGTGCAAAATATCTTTGAATATTAATCTGTTTTATTAAATTTTTAAAAGTAAAAATGTGTGAGTTAGCTGAAATATTTGAGTGTCTTTTTTTAAGTCATTAACGTAATATTTGATGGTTTTAATAGTGAGTACAAAATTAAAGCAGGCTAGAATATCTTCTGAAATAATCATATGAAAATCGCACCGATGTGTTTTACTATTAGTGTCTCTTTCTGTACTTAGGTTTAGTGAACGCCAAAATTAAGTCCCACCCTTGCGTTTTCTACTTGTGTTTTATAAAAGAAAATGAAAATCTTTATTGGAAATTTTTTAGGTTTGAAACATGAAAGTTTCCATTAAAAAATATATATTTTTTTAAAAACAATGAATTAATCACAAGTAGAAAACGTATGGGTGTGACTTAATATTGTCCCTCACTGTATCACTATATGGATCTGGCATGCATTTTCTCATGTAATTATTTGAGGGTTTTTATAAAAAATGAAAATTTTTATTGTCATTCTTTTCGCGATTGAACCAGAATAATTCCGTTTAAAAAATTTTTATAATTAAAAAAAAAACAATAAAATAATCACATGAGAAAAAGCTCGAGGTCCACTTAAAACTGGTGACGATTGTACAGTATAATGATAAAATCAAATCAAATTAAAAAAATCAAAAAGATTTATAATCTAATGTTTTTTAATATTAATATATTTGTAAATTTTTAATAAGAATTATAACAGGAAAAAAATAAAAAACGAAAAGGATGTAATGGGGACATGTGATAAAGAAATTTCATATTTTTATATATGTTTATAATATAAGTATTTCAAGCATTTATGATGATTAAATTGAATCATAAAAATATATTTTATCTTACAAAATGAATTTATTAAAATGGAAAAACATTAAAAGTAAAAAAAATTACTGTGCAAATAATTGATTTTTCCGACTCACGTGATAACTTAGTTGTGAATGAAATGAGAGAAATTGAAAAAAGATATTTTATTTTTAATATATTTAACAATTTTAAATAAAAAATTGAAAAAAAAATAGTCTGAGATGAGAATAGTAGAATATCTTGAAAGTTAATATGAAGCGGTTCAAAAAAGAAGGATAAATTATAAAAATTAATTTAAAAAAAGAAAAATATATTATGTACACTTTAAATAATATTTAATATTAATAATTCTGTTAAAAAGAATTAAATAATACCTTAAATCAACTTATATTAGAGAAAAAAGAAGGAACGGATGTCTGAATGAAAGATCTCAACTAGAATCACAAGACCTGTCAGCTGACACTCAGCCTACTAAACGAGTCGAATCAACTCACTTAATCCATAATTCTAATTTAATTAAAATTTTTATATATTAAAAAAATGTTATTTCCAAAAATAATAAATTAATGTTTTTTAATTTATTAAATACAATATTATGGTGTAATTTGTCTCTTTATTATATAACAATTGTCATTTTGATTATTAGTCGATGTAGTAGAGTTGGCAAGTTATTTACAGACGAGTAAATTACACGATTATTTACGCGTAAATTACTACCTTGTAAATAACTAGTTCGTCGTAAATAGCTGTAGCGACTGAAAAAATCTGGTGTGACTGGCGCACGATAGTTGTGTTCTGTGCTTGTCACACCAGCATGGGCGTAACTAGGGGAAGGCTCGTGCCCCCCCTCTCCAGAAAGCTCCTAGCCCCAAGAAAAATTGAGAAAATATGGCGCTTCCAGACCCACC